>CAUYON010191607.1:0-51999 GCA_963573935.1 Arctocebus calabarensis
TAGGAGGCAACTTGGCCAAAATGCAGGAATGCCTGCTATTGGAAAAGGAAAGAGAGGAATAGAAGCATAATGTATACAGATTTATGTGGCCCTTCAAAGATCTCATGGTTAGAGTTCTGAGATAAATGCTATTGAAACTTAGTGTGTATGTGTATGTGTGTAGATCTGCTTTGTTTATATATGTGTGTATTATATGTTATGTCTACATAGTTACTAATATTGGTTATAAATAAAAGAAGCTCTTCTGAATTAAGTAAACAATCCCAAAAGCTGTTCAAGTTCTTGTGAATTTAGTAATCTTTGCTAATTAAGTTTTTTTTTAAAAAAATTGTCAGTAAAATAAAAATATATATGTCTTAAATTGTCAGCATACATTTTTGCCTAGGTTTACTGGTTATTTTCATACTTGTAGGTGTCAGAGTTTGACACAAAAGTTACAAAAGTATAAACTGAGCCAAAATGAAATGATCTATGTTTGTGTGGTTTTTAAGAAGTTAGATTAATATTTTAAGTATAATGAAAACAGCAAAGGAACCTGTGTGTTTAATTTTAAGGTTCTTGCTTAAGCAAAAAGTAGGCATTTCTAAACCAAAGATAAGTGTTAATATTAGAATAAATAAAACTGTAAGTAAATTAAAGCACAAGACCAGAAACTCATGATCAAAAGTTTATGAAGATTATTTAGGGTTGGTTTCTTAATCCTAGATGCAGATGCAGTTTTCCTCCATTGACTTTATTGTCTGTGAAAACGTTACTGAAAGTTTGGTTTTTGTTCCTGAGGCTGAATGAAGAATGAAGACAAATAGTTTAAGGAAAAGGAAAGAGAAGTTAATTAATTTTCCAGCAAGTAAGGAAGATGATAGACTCTCATCTTAAAGAACCGTGGTTCTTTCTTAAAGCAGAAATGCAAATATTTTAAAGGGGGTTTTCAGCTTTGGGCATTACTGTTTAACTATGAAAATTCAGAGTTTAGGAACCAGCATACAAAGACACTTGCACTGAATAAGTCTTAGAGTGGTGGCTACTCCCTATGATATTTTATAAGGAGCTGCCAAGTATACCCTTGGGCAGCTGGTGACTGTTCACACCACAAATTATGTGTAGTAACAAAAGGGAGGCTTTTGGTTAAGGGCCAGTGGCCAGATGGGTAAATAAAACACCAGGCTACTCTGTTAGTTAATCCTAATATAACTCTGAAGGCAGTGTCCATGTTAAATCCAGCACTTTGCCGCTGACAGACTTTTGTTCCCCATTCTATGATTACATTCCGATTACTAAGTGTATTCTAATCAGTCAGAGGGCATATTTGCTCCTGTTTACCTGTCCTTCTAGGAGCTGATGTGTTATCACTTTCCCTAGACCTTGGGGAAACATCCTTTGCTGATGTACTGTTGTACAAATAGGCCTCTCGTGAGTTGACTGAGTAGCCCCTGTTAGACCCAGATGAGAAGCTCTTTATGGATAGAAGCAGTCTTATGGAACAACAACAATGCAAAGCTGGGAGTGCTGTGGTTACCAGTCAACAAGTAATTCAGCAACAAGCTCTACTTCCCAGGACATCTGCCTAGCATACACTTGATCTTAGCCAAAAGGCTGAGAAGCAATGCCTAGCATAAATTAAATGCATGTAGTAGACTGATTCTAACCATGCCTTTATGGTGATACATGCTCATAAAGATATTTGGAAGAAACAAACAGCATCTTATCTCTGAAAATAAGAAAACTAAATGTGGACCAGAAATTCTTGAGTTACTAAAAGCTGTTTTACTGCCCAGTGAGGTAGCCATCATGCACTTCTGGGGATTTTAGAGAACTGTGTATAGTAGACTTGAGAGCTCAACAATTGAGCAATCCAACAATTATCCAATCAGTTGGGCTCAATACCCTCCCTCCAACTGGATAGCCATGAGAGGCCTATTTGTACAATAGTACATCAGCAAAGGATGTTTCCCCAAGGTCTAAGGAAATTGATAACAGCAGCTCCTAGAAGGACAGGTAAACAGGAGCAAATGTGCCCTCTGAGTATAATTTCGCCTATGGGATCAATGGAAAAAAATTCCTTGGGTCTACAATTATCTAAACAACTAGACAATGGCAGATACTTGGTTGTCGGAAATCCTCCCTAAAATTGTTTTCATGAATGACTAGGGGAATTTTGGATAGAAAATTCCCTGTGGAGGATATGGGGCCAATATTTTCCAGGATGGATGCCAGATGGTGATGAGTACTTCTTTTGATATACTTTGCTACCCTGATGGGGGGAGGGTGTCAACTCAATAACATGCATTAAAAAGTTTCAGTTATAGGTTCAACATTTTTGTTCTTCCTCAGACCCCAACTACTATATTTCAGCAGGAAGCAGCTGGACAGATCATATCTTGATTCCCCAAGATTGAGGAATGAACCAAAAAGAAAGAGCCCAGTTGTAACTGGGCTCCATGAACAAATCTCAACTCCTATATGATTTTTGTAATCCTCTCTCTGGACTGACTACTTGACCTTGCAGTTTTGATAGCACTACTAGCATTGAGTGATAGAGGCCAGGGAGGGTGCTACATATCATACTGATTGCACTGGACAGTCTCCTACACCACTGAATTTTCCAGCCCAAAATGCTTATAGTGCCGCGGCTAAGAAACCCTGAGTTAGAATAAGTGAAAATGTTTTGGCTGTGAGGAGTACAAATAGCTGAAATAGGCATTCTAGGGATTGTAAAATTTCCTTCTATGCAGAGTTTACTCATTAAGAACCTCATTCTTATCCCACAAAACACCATAGTTTTCTGCTGAAGTGGGTGCGATCTGCAGTGGTGAAGCTGACTGGAGAAAGACTAGCGCTTGCTCAACCTCATGTCCTCACAGTTGCTAGTATGCAGTAGGCAATTAATAAGTGTTGTCAGAATAAACAAATATCTCTATAGATTTTCCTAATAAAATTATCTGCACTAATATAGCTGCTGCTAGAGTCAAATTCCTTTCTCAATAGGAAGGATATATCATATTTTATTAAATTAAAATTGTAGGGAAATGGAAATGTGAAGACAATAACCTGGTCTGGAATTTTGCCAGGCTGGCATCTAGAGCCTGCCAGGAAGTAGCAGCAATCCTTGATAAGTTAGCCTCCTATAAGTCCCTCCAAGAACCAGTTTGGACCAGGTTCAGCCTCTTTTGGAAGGAGAGTTGTCATCTTCTCAGGCACCAGTACAAAAGTGACTCAGGGGTTATGGGAGATTCTTTTCCTTTGGCTAGACTAGAGCATCAGAGCTGGGCTTGGGTAGCAGACACAACCATACAGCTCAAGCTGCCTTTTGGAATAATAAGGGAGGTGGCTTGCAGTCTTTGGAAGAATCACATACTCACACTCAAATATTGTAGTAAGTGAGAAAGGGTAAATAGAAAATCATGTCAGCAACTCAACATAATAATCAGACTACCTATGAGACTCACCTTGCTTTGGAGGTCACATAAGTAATTACAAATCAATGAATACATTCATATTTGACTTGGGAAATAGTGCCTTTTAAGAGAGAAGATGTGACTGGAGTTTAATAAGTTGAATTACTAAGATTTAAAATTCATGGGCACAGTTTGTAAATTTGTGAACATGGTGTGCATCAAACCCTCAACATTAACCTTTGGTATGTTGGAGAGACACAATAAGTGCCAATTTTATTCTTAATAAATAATTAGGAAGTATTTTACACAGCTATAGACATTCTACAGTCATGGTTCCAAATTTTTAAATCAGCAATTAGTCATCTACTGGATGTTTAGTGCAAGAATAGCACTCGCAATGTATGTTCCCAAGCCAGTCTGATTAAGTAGCTAATTATAGTGCTAGCTATTGCAGCTATGGTCTCCAAGCTTGCAAATATTCATAATAGTTAGACATGGCTATATTTGGCAGCATTTTGCTATTGCTGTGATACAGGGAGAGCTATATGAGGTTATAATCTTGCTCATTAGTGGTGAGAGGAATGAAAAGTGTGCTTGCATAAGTCTGTCCTCAGTAAAAACAAATGTGGAGGAAGACATGCAAGATCAGGTTTTCTATAGAAAAATCAAATGAATGCAGGGGGGCTGCCTTTTCTGAAAAACTTTGGTATAAGTTATGAAGCTTGCTTTCTTGTAAAACAGTTATGAATCGGCTCTCAGATACCTTTCACTCCTAAATTAAGGGTTAGGTCTTCCTTCCACCCACTCCACAATACATAGCACCACCAAATTAAAGCTGGAAGTTTATGGTTTTCCTTTGCTTGTTGCTTAAGAACTGCAACCATAAAGAAGTCCTCCATGTCTGATGCACAGATTCCCAAAGCCTAGTGCCATGTTTGCTAAGAGAATGAAAGCTCAGAACAGCCCACATGAGTCCTTTAGTTCTTGAGTTAGGGGCTCTGAAATGATAAAAATTCAGTTTTTAATTGGATCATGGTCTCCTGAAAAAAGATATGGAAGCCTCGAATTTGATTTCAACTTACTCTGTGCTTTACACATTCCTTGAGCTGAATCCCAAGTCCTCAGTGTTAGCAGCCAAGAGGAAATGGAATAAATTTTTCGGGAATAAATTCAGTCAAAAATAAACTTAGAGCATGAATTTTTTTTTTTTTTTTTGAGACAGAGTCTCACTTTGTCACCCTCGGTAGAGTGCTGTGGCATCACAGTTCACAGCATCACAGCTCACAGCAACCTCCAGCTCTTGGGCTTAGGCAATTCTCTTGCCTCAGCCTCCCAAGTAGCTGGTACTACAGGCGCCCGCCACAACACTCTTCTATTTTTGTTGTTGTTGTTGTTGTTGCAGTTTGGCTAGGGCCAGGTTCGAACTTGCCACCCTCGGTATACAGGGCCAACACCCTACTCACTGAGCCACAGGCACTGCCAGCATGAGCTTTTTATTTTTTATATTAGAATGCAATTTTCCTGGGATTGGGCCTTTACTGGAACTGGATCCAGCAAGTCCACAATCTACCCCATACCGGCTCACACAGAAGGACTGTTTTCTGTTTCCATTTTGGCAGTGCTGGGTGAAAAGTTCAAATTCAGGCTCATTGAGCCATAAAGGTCACAGGAAAGGTAATGATAGTATTGACATCAAAAAGAGAATCATATTAAAATAGAGCCCCTCATACACGTTCAACAACAACAGTAAAAACAAACAAAAACACCTCCTCTTAACTAAGTGGTCAAAGTTAAAATCACCAAAAATGGACGAACTAATACCATGTACCTCTTGATAAATCTACAGAAAAGGACATTGCATTAGTTCTTTAGTTTTCCTTCCAAAAATGCATAACTTGAATCTAAACAGAAAGAAACCTAACCTCAAGGACATTTTAACAAAATAATCGGCTTGTGGTCTTTACAAATATCAAGGCCAAAGACAGAAAGAAAGACTGAAAGACTCTTCCAGGAAAAAGAGGACTAATGAAACATGACAGCTATGGCAATGCAGGATTAGACCCTGGACTGGGAAAAACCAAATGATTAGGAAAACTGTTAGGAGGCAATTGACGAAAAATGGATATAGAATGTGGTTTAGATAACAACATTGGATCAATGTTTAATTTCCTGGGTTTGGAAATTGCAGTGTGATTATGTAAGAGAATTTCCTTTTTCTTGTGAAATACCCACAGAATTACTTAGTAAAGTGGCGTTGTATCTCCAAACTTACTCTGAAATGAGTGAAGGGGGAAAAGTCATAGATAGAGCTAGAAATAGAAACAGAAATGTGTGTGGAGAGAGAGGGGGAGACATGCATGTCTAACAAATGGAGAAAAGTGGAAAATGAAAGCAATGGCTAAATCTGTGTAAGGGGTATAAAGAGCTCCCTGTACTGTTATTGAAGAATGAAAAATTAAATTATAACGTAAAAGGCCGTCATTTACTGATGACAATACACAATTTTTATACACACCGCTACGCTAAAGTGATTTTTTTTTTTCTCTTGAATCTTCCAACATGGATTTGCTGGACCAGGTACAATTCCCATACCTTAAAAGACAAATTAAGCTCCAATACATCAGAAGCAGTGACTCAGGAAGAACACTGACGTCAAGAGGTAGTTCTGGACTTTTTCCAGCTGTTTCATTCTGGCACATGGCTTCCATGTGTGTTCTTGGGTGTTTGCACTTATCTGTAGGATTGACTCAGAGATGGGGCCACTTTGAGGTGCTCCCTGGGGTGACAGCAGAAGCAAACTATTCACTTATCAGGAAACAAGAAGATGTCATGAACAGTGTGTCCTTCCTCCCTTAGTTTCAAACCTTTGAAGGGGCTTGCATTTGCAGGATGATCCGGGAAGGAGAAGAAAACATACTGAAGTCCTGGAGTAGATTAGAAAGAAAAAGTGGAACTGTGTCCCCCAGGAGAGTCTAAGGGTTGGGACCCTATTGAGACGTAGTTGACTTCAGCCTCCCTTCCCCGGAAGGGGACATAGACCCCAGCTAGGTGGGGAGGAGATAGGTCCTACACAGACCCGTGCATCCAGAGGCCCTCGGGGAGATGACATTTGTAAGAATCATACCTGTCACCAGGTACTGGATGTGTGTCTCATTGTATTAAGTGCTGTCCCAAATTCCTTTTGAGGCTACAAGCATCCTTCTGGATATCCGGTCTACAATGGAAATGGGAAAATGTAGTTTTTGAATTTCAAATAAATCTTTACATATCTTTACATATGTAAAGAGAGGGGAGGAAGACAGGAATCTTTACATATGTAAAGAATAAATTGAATGGCTCTGCACCTGTGGCTCAAGTGACTAAGGTGCTAGCCGCATACACTTGAGGTGGTGGGTTCAAATCCAGCCTGGGCCCGCCGAACAATGACGGCTGCAACCAAAAAATAATCAGGCATTGTGGCGGGTGCCTATAGTCCCAGCTACTTGGGAGGCAGAGGCAGGAGAATCGCTTGAGCCCAGGAGTTGGAGGGTACTATGAGCTGTGATGCCACGGCACTCTACCCAGAGTGACAGCTTGAGGTTCTGTCTCAAAAAATAAATAAATAAATAAATTGAACACCTCATCTTACCGATGCCCAACACACACACACACACTCACACACATGCACACACCCATCTAGCATGCCAGATGACCCAGGCAGAGCAATTTTTCAGTGATTTTGAAAAAAACCTTAATGAAAACAGGGTCTGGAAAGAGGTGAATTGCTATTAATTCAAAAGGAGTGGAGCTGAAGCTGTATTAACAAGAGAACACATCCCCTATGTATACTAGTCTAGGCAATCTTTGGAAAGAATTGCTGTTCTCATGATATTTGTCTTAAAGCAACTTTTGAAAGCAAACTCAAGACATGACTCTTTGGGAGGTGAAGCGTTCCCCCTTCCTCAGCTGTCCTGTCCATGAGATATGAGAGTGCATCTATGGAAGGGCACTCAGAGAAAGCGTCCACTGACATCCAGCTGAACCAGAGGCAGCAGAATATTCCAGACTCGAGAATTAATTGGGCCCCAGGGTCTCCATCCTGGGCCCAGGGAGTGACAGCCAGGGAGGGGGCAGATACACAGAAAGGGGTGGTCCCCAAAGAGAGGGGAGGAAGACAGGAAGACAAGGAGATGCAGAAATAGGCAGCTAGGAAGTAAACATTCATGGAGATAACCTCTCAAAGGCCTTATTCTCCTTCTGAAGTACAAGGAAAAACATTACTTTTTTTTTTTTTTTTAAGGGCACAATGCCTGTTTCTCCTTCCAACTCTTTACTGTTTTGGATTGGAAATAAGTCTTTCAGGAAGAGAATGGCCTAAACATCTCTTAATAGAGTCCAAGAGAGGTAAGAAGTTACTTCAAGGAGAGGTAGCCACATTGTATCTGATGGGCCTTTGTCCTGTCCCATAGTGGATGATGGGGCCAGGAGGAACCATCACTGACTGCAGACCCTCCAGGCTGAGGAAGACTAAGGTGAGTCCCTGTATCCCCTGATGCCCATCTCCCCCGCTCTGCAGGGGCCCTGGAGATATCTGACTGAGGTCAGAAATGTCCAGCACTCTAGTGGATATAGACAAAGATACCCCACTGGCAGTTTAAGACTTTTATCAAGCACCCAATGCTACACAAACGATACCTGGGATTATACTATTCCTTGAACACAACGGAGTTACTGTGTTGGATATACTGTCGAGTGACTGCATCCTTCAGCAATTTGGAACGTTTTAACGTCCCTCCAGTACACCATGATTGCTCAGGCATTTACTCATGTCTGTGGTTCCCTCCATCTAGAATGTTTCTCTTTTCTTCTCTGCTGGAAATTTTTCTTTGTCTGAGTTTTAGCCCCCTGTAGCACATATTATTTATTCAGGAAGTGATTATGGAATGAATGAATGAATAAGTGAATGACTCTTTCATTCTCCTGCCAGGTTAACAACTTCCTTCTCTGCTCTCTTAGAGCCTTTCCTATGTGTCTTTCATTCCACTGGTCACAGTGTTGCATCTTACATCTCTGCTGCTGACAGATTCTCTGTGGCTGGCACTATTGCCTGGTAGGATAAACAGAAGAATGCCTGAGGTATAGCAGATGCCCAATAAATTCTTGGTGAATTGATTTCAGCCTTTGTTCACGCTTGGACATCTGCATTATTTGCTGCACTGGGGCATCAGCACAGTCTGTGCCTGTCCTCAAATACAGGCATCTCTGTGGCAGGGCTTTTTGGCTTCACATGATGTGATTGTTAAGTCCTTCTGATGTGTTCTTCATTTCTCAATGACCTTATGCTTTGTCAGAGAAGATCTATGCAAGCTCAAGGTATTTCCCAAGCCCCTTTAACTTGGCAGGACTCGGCTTCTAAACTCTGTCTCCTCTGAGGACCTTTGGTGTGGATGTTGTTAGGGTGGGTCCCAAGTAAGCCTGGGTCTGGGTCATGTTCCTTGCTATCACAGCATAGTCATGTTGATGTCTCAGCTGGTTCCCAACTTTGTCAAAAGAGACACAGCCTAGAGTATGGTCAAAAGTGTCCCCAATGGTGAGGACATTCCATGATCCTTGACAGAAAGAATAGTTAAAGGAGTGTGGGGCTTGAGAAAGACCTGAGTAGGGAGGGAGTGAGGGATGGATGGCACAATGGGAGAGCTGTGGAATCAAAGGCAGGAGGGATGTGTCCCTGTGTGCTAGACTCAGCACTTATGGACAGAGGCTAAAAGGAAATGTTTTTTAGTTAAAAATAAAATGAATTTTCTAATTGTTAGAATGATCCAAAGATGAAACGTAAGCCAGACATGGTGATGCATACCAGTAGTTCCATCTACTTGGGAAGGTGAGGCAGAAGGATGGCTTGAGCCCACAAGTTCAAGTCCAGTTTGGGTGACAAAGCAAGACCTTCATCTCTAAAATTAAAAAAAAAAAGGAAATAAAAATTTAAGGTGAAATGTTCAGGATAGAAGAAAGAGTTTGTTATCAGTAACCAAATAAAGGTTAAATAACCCTCATGGGGAATTTTGAGAGGATGAGTCACATATCAGATGAAGTTTAAACTTAAGGACTTCTGTGGCTTTTCCAATATGACATTATTTGGTTCATTGAACTTAAGTTCTTTTAGCAAAAACACTAGTCCTGTATTCACTGTAGCACAGTGAGGGAATCCTTCTTGGGTTTGATGAAAAGAGCATGGTTATTAGGAACAGACCTGGGTTTGAACTCTGATCTATAATTTTCTAGCACACTTTCAGAGGGAATTTAGGAAAGTTTCCAAGCCTCAATTCCTTCATTTTTAAAATGATATCCCTGTGATATCCACCACCTAGAACTGTTGTAACTATAAAGTACTCGACGGAGTACCTGAGTTCTTAGTGCACAGTGTACTCAATGAATACCAGCTGCTTATCATTTGTACACATTGTTGTGATGACTACTGCTATACAGGCTAAAACTATGATCCCTCAATCTAACAATTTATTTTTTTTAAACGTTCCTGGATACACACAAAGATTTGGCCATGAAAATGTTTGTTGCAGTCCTATAATATTAAGACATATTTATACGTACAATTTTTATTATTATAATGGGATAACATCGCAGTGCAGCTTAGTTACTGAAGTTACTGAGATGGGTAATTAGAGGAAGCTTTATTTATTTATTTATTTTGTGTTTTTGTCACCCTCAGTAGAGTGCGATGGAGTCTTAGCTCACAGAAACCTCTAACTCTTGGGCTCAAGTGATCCTCTTGCCTCAGCCTCCCAGGTAGCTGGGACTACAGGCGCCTGCTACCATACCTGGCTATTTTTTAGAGACGGGGTCTTGCTCTGGCTCAGGCTGCTCTTGAACTTGTGAGCTCAGGCAGTCCACCTGCCTCAGCCTCCCAAGTGCTGGGATTCTAGACATGAGCCACCACGCCCAGCCTAGGAAGCTTTATTTTTATTCTGTTTTTTCTCTTTTAAATTTTTACATGTTATTATAAAAAAGAGAATAATCAAAACAAAGCTTATAAGGAGGGATTCGATTCCTGATCCCCAGGTTGGGATCATTACTTTTTGGCTATGAGTGGTGAGCAGAGAATATGCCACTATTAGTTGAGGGCAGGGATGAATAATCTTCAGGTGTGTCTTTGTTCCTGAAACATTTTATACTAAGTGTCACCTGAATGATACAGATGGTAAGTGCTATAAAAGAGAAGAGGAATCTCTGGATGGGCTCAGGGATGGGGTGAACCTTGTGGACCAGGAAAAAGAACTGTGTTTTCTAGAATTTCAAGCTAGGTCTGAGGCCTGTGAAGAAGTTTAACATCTATGTGGCTTGGAAACACAGCTATTAGGTATCAGGTAGCAACTCCTATCTTTGGGGTTGCGAAAATCCTTGGCATTTTTATTTGCAAAGGGGAAGCTGTGGAGAAACTGGGTGTGGGACTACGAGGGATTGTAGAAACAGTCCTGCAGTCAGATGGTAGCGAGGGATGCCCTTGCTGCCGTCAGTTCACCGGTGATAGCAAGTTGTTCTTGATGTGTGTCCGCAGATAGATGTTCCTTGATTTAGAAATTCAAAATTATACACTTTGAACTCTCTTTTTCCATCGTCATTTTATAAGCAATTCTAAAAGCCTGAGAGGCTTCTGTCCTTGGTTTCTGATCCTCTGCAGGGCAACACGATGAAGCTGGAGTAGCTAAATGTTGACAGGTGAGTTGAAATAGTGACAACGATGGTTACAAAACCAATATTGTGCAAAAGCATCTGGACTGGGGTGCCAGGATCCTAGTTCAGATCTCAGGGAATGGACAGCTTTTTATCCAATATGTTTGGACATCTGTGTTCAGGGGGCTGGAGTGGGAGTGGGGACAAGGGATGGTGGTAAGGGGAAGGCACACCACTCTGTGGATGTTATTCAGCTGATGTGAGAAATTTTGCAAAAGGAAAGATAATTTATTTCCTAGCCCAAGAACTTTGAATAAGCTGGGGACTGTGATTTAGGTCCAGGGATAAGGTAGTGGGTGGCATCTTGCTGTTCGGGGAAGAAATGAGATAGTGGCTTTTTTTTTAAGACATGGAAAGAAAAAGAAAGAGAGAGAAAATTTTAATTGGCAGAAACTTGACCATGAGTTGCAGTCCTTATTAAAGAGTACAAAGTTAATATTGACAACTTAGAAAATGAACTTTATCTTCCTTTAGAATTTCCAGAAAATTCTTTCCAATGAGAGTGAGTCTTGACTAAATGAAGAATATTATCTGAAAAGTAGCTTCCATTTTATTTCTCCCTACACCCTCAGCATTGCTATTGTTTCAAAAGATCCCTCCATGATGAAAACCCACGTAACCAAGGTTCAGCAACCTAGGGTCACTGCAAGTGTGGGCTCCACGGAGTGAGCAGGAGGAAAGTTGTTAAGTGTTGTTGGCAATTGTCACAGTCTTTGAACAGAGTTCTGGACAGCAACCCCCAAAAGTCATAACCTCTTCAGCACCAAGTCAGAGACAGATGAGACTCGTCCCATCCATCTGCCCTGTAAGTGAGATGACAGATGTGTAGCAAAGACACACAACTTCTCCAGCCCCCAGCAGATTATTAGAATGTGAGGGTACTTCAGTGGATATTTAGGGGTGTAAGTCTAGAAAGAGAGGAATCTCTGGGTAACTAGAGATTCAAGTTCTCTCCAGCACCACCCAGCTAACAAGGCCATTAAGACAAGGCAGGAGCCCGTGTCTACTATTGGAGATCCATTTGCCATTCAGTACCTCCCTTTTCATTAAAATGTAAACCTCTGAACACTGATTAACACAGTTAAAGAAAGGGTTGATTTTCTAGGAAATCTATTTTTCTGGAAGCAGGTGCTCACATAGAAAAGATTTAAGATAGGTTATAGGGAATATTTGAAGGGCTGTTTTGGACCCATAAATCTAGATTTCATTTCCTTTCAAACATCTTGATAGATTTTTAATGCATCCAGAGAATTATAACTCAGAGATATTAAAATATAGCCAGGCCTGGGCTTGTATGGAAACTGCTTTTGGAACACATGCTGTTCTTAACCTGTTTGTAATTACAAGTAATTATTAAACAGTTTCTGCAGAAGTGAAGGGTTCTGTGTTGCCTTAGGTGTATTATAACATAATAAATAACTCATTAGTTTGCTCATCTAAGAATCAGGAATAATTTAAGTCAATAAAGAGAAAGTAGTAGACATAAAAGGAAAATTAAACTTCCAATCAACAGCTCCAAATGTTATTGAGAACTAATTACAAAAGGTGAATAAAAAAACACAATCTGGCTCGCGTTTAGTTTTGTTTGCAAGTCTGTTAAGTTTGTTCCTGAAGCGTGTTCTTTCGAAAGCTAATGGCAAGAACCCAGTGCAACGGAATTTCAGGCCTTGGGCCAATGAGAGGCCTACTTGTGCTGCGTTTAGTTACTGCTTTCCGCACAGGAGGCCTCGCAGCCTCAGGGCATGCCATCATTTCCTCTTAGAGAATCCAAGTTGTTTGCCGCGATTAGGTTTTGCTCTCTATTTTCTTGGCGCAGTTTATGCAGCTCCCTCCTAAGAAAGAAGACAGATGGGAAGGTAGATTCGAGTATAGAATCCCTGAGTCCAGAGAAGGTCAAACTGTGCTCCCTGAGGAGCTTGTCAACTAGGACAGAAATATTAAGTAGGCAGTAGTGACCCCACCTGGTCTTCCTGGGAATCTTCCCCCATTCGTTTCTTTTGGGAAAATGGATTTTTGTTGGCTGTTTAAACTGTGTTAGGCACAGTGAAAGTAACATAAGAAATGAAAACGCCCTGCACCTCAATGGTTTATCCTCTGAAGAATATAAAAAAAAAATTAGAGATTTCTTCTCTGCCCCGTGCTACCCACTTCTCATTCCAGAAATTTTAATTCAGGAAGTTAGGAGAGGTTGTGAGAAGTCCTGGTGTCTGTATTTTTCTGAGGATTCTGACAGTCACTTAGAATGACCCAGGAGAAGACTCTGAATGGTAAAGTACTTGAAGAAATACTCAAGAAATCAGAGAACCAAAGAACCATAGGAATTCAGAATAAGCGAGTTCAAGTTTGGGTGGGGTAATCAGAAGGGCTTCTGTGAGGAGGAGATTCTCATAGATCTGTGTGAAAAACCAGACAGGTTAAAAAAATTAGTGATGCTAATAAGGTAATATAAGCAGGGAGATATCCAGACTGGAGGAAAGGCCTATGTGCCATGATCGAATTCTCTAATTTAATTTTACCTTTATTCTGGAGTCTTCTGGAACAAATGAAGTATTCTCTAACCTGTGCTTTCAATACCTTGTATAGTCATATTCACTCTGGTTTTGCTGAGTGTATCATTCAGAGTTTAGTCAGAAGAACAGAAACAGTTTCAAAGGGATTGTAAAACAGATTTTGGTCTTATAGGTATTAGAACAGATAGGAGAAGGTGCCAGAGGCAGTTGGAGAAGCAAAAGGGGGAAAGGGGGATACCCAGAGATTAGCATTTGTAGGAAGCAGCCACCAGACTTAGGAACTGGGGGGACAAAGGGAAGGGGAGTTGTTATCAAAGCCTAGGAGCAGGCTTCTGGGGATCCAGCCCAGCCAGTGCTAGGACTCCCGAGCATGACCTCCCCAGCAAGCCCTTGGACTAACAACAGAAACTTGGATCGCTGAAGGGACAAAGTTACTTCCAGAAACAACAGCAGAAATAAGAGTATGAGAAAGAAATAATGGCCTTTCCCCTTGCCAGAGCTTAACAGAAAGCCAGCTTGTAGGGGGAGTCTGGGAAATACAGAACAGCAAAACAGAATAGGTGGAAGAATGTCCTTCAGCTCCTGGATGTGGAGTTGAAGGACAAAAAGCTGGTACACCAAGTTAAATGAATTGAGCTTGGGCACAGTGGCTCACACCTGTAGGACCAGTACTTTGGGAGGCCAAGGCAGGAGAATTGCTCAAGGCTAAAAGTTTGAGACTGGCCTGGGAAGCATAGCAAGACCCCATCTCATAAAAATAATTCTTTTAAATTTAGCTTGGTGGTGTGCACCTAGAGCCCCAGCTACTCGGGAGGCTGAGCCAGGAGGAGCACTTGAGCCCAGGAGTTGGAGGTTGCTGTGAGCTGTGATAGTGCCACTGTACTCCAGTCTGAGTGACAGAGTGAGATCTCGTCCCCTACCTCCTTTGGTGCTTTGTGTGTGTGACAGAAGTGTTTATTACATACGATAGCCAAAAATCTTCAAATAGCAGCCCAGAGTCATTAAAAAAGAAACAGTTAAATAATTCCTAATCATTTAACCAAAAGGCAAAATTTATTCCGTTAGAACTTTTTAAGAAAGAGTCAACAATGAAGCAATTATAATCTTTCTTCTTGTAGTAGTGTATAGCCAAGCTGGCTCCACGTTTAAAACTTTGTCCCAAAATATTCCAGGGGAGTAGAGCAGATATTGATGTGCTGCTGATGGTGAAAATGAGGCTCAGAAAGCGTAGGGGACTTGTGGAAGGTCACACAAATAGTTAATTGCAAAGTCAAGTTTGGACCCCTTTGTGGGCCTCCAATCAGACCTTTTAATTTGACTTGGTATCTGTGCTAACACACACACACACACACATCCTTTGCAATGTAGTATTTTTCTCTTTTTTGCAGCCGCCTTTTATGAAAGTAAAGTGACATTTTGTCTCCAATGGCGAAAAGATATTTGCAAATGGCCTCTGTCATCACCAGGGCTACTGTGAGCTGATAAGTTTTATTCCCTACGTGGTACTGATTGTAAGTGGCCAAGGATAGCATACGCTGAAGTGAAGCAAATAGTAATGATAATTTCAAGGTCCACTGAAACAGCAGAAAACAAGTCAGCTGCCACCATCCTTGGAAATGAAGCAACTTCCAGCTTCCAATGAAGCTACCAGACCCTGAAATCTCATCAGCTCAAGACAGCTTATAAGCATTTACACATTTTCTCTCCCATCACTAGAAAATTTGCACTAAAAGAAGGGACTAATGTTGCCAATTTTTCAACATGGCTAAAAATTCCAAAGTCATTTAGATTTGGTTTTGCAACATGTTTTTATGTTTTATTTTAATTTGGGATTAATGTATCTTGAGAAATTATAATAGCTTAAATAACAATAACACAATAGTAAGAACTAGGAAATAATATCTGGTTTTCTTATTCTATCTCTGGATTTAAGATTTCCTCCTCACCAGGCACATTAGCTCACATCTGTGATCCCAGTCTTTTGGGAGGCTGAAGCAGGTGGATTACTTGAGGCCAGGAGTGGGAAACTAGCTTGAGCACCACAGAAAGACCCCGTTTCTAGAAAGAATTTTTTTTTCATTAGCCAAGCACAGTGAGCTGAGACCTGCAGTCTCAGCTACTCAGAAGGCTGTGCCAGGAGGACTACTTCAGCCCATGAGTTCAAGGTTGAGCTATGAGTGGTGTGAAGTGCACACCACTGCACTTCAGCCTGGGTGACTGAGTGAGATCTTGTCTCTTAAAAAAGAGAGAAAGAGAGATATCCTCCTTTATATACTCTATACTGTAGATTATAGAAATAGTGGGTGATATTTCCCATTGCACCAACCAAAATTGAATCCCCCATGGTGCCTATATAATTTTTTTTTTTTTTTGAGACAGAGCCTCAAGCTGTCACCCTGGGTAGAGTGCCGTGGCATCACAGCTCACAGCAACCTCCAATTCCTGGGCTCAAGTGATTCTCCTGCCTCTGCCTCGCAAGTAGCTGGGACTACAGGCGCCCACCACAACGCCCGGCTTTTTTTTGGTTGCAACCGTCATTGTTGTTTGGTGGGCCCGGGCTGGAGTTGAACCTGCCAGCTCAGGTGTATATGGCTAGCGCCTTAGCCGCTTCAGCCACAGGAACCGAGCCCCAAATATTTTTTATAAGCACTGAATAATTGCATCTGAGATATATTTATAGTAAAAAAGTTCATTGTTTATCTGAAATTAAAATTTAACTGGAATCATGTAATTTTGTTTTCTGAATCTGGCAATTTAGGCTGAGGATTAAGTGAGGTAATATGTGTTAGTATCTGCCACATAGTAAATGCTCGTTAAAATTATTTTCATAATTGATCTTCTACAGACCCTTAAAAATAGTAATAATTAACATTTGTACACTCCTTTCATATTTTCAAAACACTCTCTCATAGTCATGATCATTCTGATCCCCTTAATGATTCTGTGTATCTCCATTTACCAGATGAAGAAATTAAGCCTCATAAACATGTATTTTACTGACCGTAGAGTGATGCAGAGCATACTTCATGATCTTTTACTTTACAGACATGTATTTTTGAATATTGACTTAACATTGATTGCTACTACGTGCATATTTTTAGATGACCATCTATGAGCACAATTTTACAACTAATTTATAAGCATCTAAATCAGAAATCAAGACTATGTTGTTCTCCATTGCCTCAACTAAAAATATCATTTAATAAATATTGCCTAAACAAATGCAACTTCTATTTAATTTTTAAAATAATTTATTTATTTATTTAATCTTTTGTAAAGATAGGAATCTCTCTATATTGCTGTGGCTGATGTCAACTCAAGCCATCCTACTGCCTCAGCTTCCTAAGGCACTGGCATTGTAGGTATGAGTCACTGCCACACTCAGCAAACAAATACTACTTTTAAATTATGCCAGCTTCTTTTAATAAGAAAATAATAAACATAATGTTAGTGTACAACAGTCTTCTGATGTATCAGGCACATTCTAGGTGGTCTATTTTTACTAATATAATCCTTGCACTATTTGTGAAATAGAATGCATTATTACTCCATTTTACAGATGAGGACACTGAGGCATAAAGAGGTAGGCAATTTCCTGCACAATTATGTGGCTAGTAAGTGGTGGAGCTGGGAGGCAATCTCTGGTGATCTGTCTCAGAGTCTGCATTCTTTGTCATTGCTCTCTTCAGCTGCCAGCAGTGGAACTGATGGCTCGAAGGACATGTGCCTCGATATTTATTGCCAACTCACTTTTGGAAAGATTGCGCCTATAACACACAAGCATCTCAGTGTAGTTTTTCCGGTATTGGATATTCTCACAACTTCCCCCACCCATACTTGATAGGTAAAAAGTAGTATATAATAATTTTTAAGTTGTATTTATTTAATAACAATATGTTGAACTTTGTTTTTTATGTGGCTTAAGATTGTATTTCTTCTTTTATATTATAAGGAATATATTTACACCAGTCCCCTTTGCATGTTAGCAATAAACAAATTAACTACTTGACTTCTGTTTTCATTTGTTGTATGTAAATAGCTTACAAGAGTCAACATTGCTTATCTTTTAGTTTCGTATTTGAACCTTTGGTTTGTGAAGTTTAAATGTAAATGCAGAGAAATATGTCAGGGAGCTTATACATCCTGCTTTGTAAGCTAAATACTGCCCTTCATGGCTTTTTCAAAGGCTCTCCCTGGAAAAACAGTCTTCACCCCTGAAAGCTCTCCTCAGATTTTCCTAATATCTTAAATGCTTAACCCCTGAACCTTTAGCCACCACCCCATTTCCTTCCTAACAGCTTCCCATGGGATAAATGCTTTGCAGGGACAATCTCTTTGTCCACTAGGATCGTATCTGAGAACATTTAAGGAGCACATACTGAAATATTTTTTTTTTTTCAGGATGGAAATATTTTTATTATAGCTTTGGTCAGATGGGCTGAAATATTTATTTATTTATTTATTTAAATCCAGATTGCTTACTATATAACTGTTCTGAAGAATAGTAAAAAGTCTTTATATTTTGTCTGGTATTGTAACAGACTTCAATACATGTCCAATATGTGACCTCAATATCCCTGTGAAGCCCACAGCTCAAGAGCTCTCTTCCTTTTATGGATACACAATCAGAGATTGAGACATGAAGGGACCCATTGAAACCCAAAGCCGTGATTCTTTCACTCTTCTGAAGTTTCTTAGGAATGACTTACTGTCACAGCAGGAGAGGTACAATCACACAATCACTTTTCCTATCAACTACTCATGTTTTGGAAGGGTCTAAAACTTCTACTTACTCTGGATTGTTTCCAGTTGGGAACAGGAAATGCTGAGCATTTGTTTTATGTGCACACATTTTTAAAAATAATTAGCATGTTCTATTACTGTAGAAGCAAACGTTCTCTTGAAGAGGGCCTTGCAGTTGTACTTAAGCTAGTATTTTTCACACCCGCAGACACTGGGAAGCCATGTGTCTTCTGATTATCTTTTGTGTCAGCCACAAGATGGTACCATTGCACAGCCTAGAGGGAGCACCAGTCAGCAGAGAACGCAGCAGAAAGGAGATTAATCCCCACTGTAGCACAAACACAGAGGAAATCTCTGTATATTATCAAACAGCCAAGAATTGTTTCCATTCTCCATTAAAGGGGTAACAGAAATTTGTGATCTAACCTCTTTCTCTACAGCACACTCCCACCCTAAAAAAATTCAAGTTTCTGTTTGTTCTACAAGTATACTATGATCTCCTTCACTTCTACTGAAGGAGAAATTTCTTACTCTAAGGTTGGGAGTTGACTAGGCTTGATTGAAACTCGCTTTTCCCTTCAACCCTGGGGAGTGTTCCTTCTTTTTCTGGTCAGGGCTGACTATAGCCGATCAGTTCTCCAGAAAGAATGTGAATTTCAGTTTTGCAAAATGGTAAGTGACTAAGGACAGTGTGTTGTGCCTGCAGAAGACAGGATTTGCATTTAAGATCAAGCTTCCAGAGGACTCAGAGGATCATTCCCGGTGGTGAAAAGTTAGAAACAACGTCAATGTCCAACAGGAGGGGGCATACTTGGCAGATACTAAATGTCAAGTAGCAGAAAAATATTTCACTATGTGGGAAAATGATAAGATGGATTGTTAAGGTGGAAAACAAATGGATTGCAACCCACTACTGAGTTGTGTGCACGTGTGTTAATGGGAGGGGGATGCACTGAGTAACAGTGATTCTCTCTGCTTAGCTAATTTACTTTCTCAGACCTTTGAGGGTTATATAGGGTTATATACATCTTCTTTATAAACCTGATTTGTGTATATGATCACTCATTTAGGAAATGAGAGGGTTTTGCTAATGCTTTTTTTTCCCCATGTGGGGAAGATGAAATGTTTTGATTTACAGCCTCATCAGAAAAGTCACCCAAGAAGGGAATGCAAGGGAGATAGGAGCCATGTGTGAGCTTTACCTGAATAGGCCTAGTGGTCTTAAAAGCCTCAGGTTGGGCCTATGTGAGATGCTTGTTTAGGGACTGGCCAATAATTGGTTCTTTTAGCTGAGTGCAGGTAGCTTACACCTGTAATTTTAGCACTCTGGGAAGCTCAGGTGAGAGGATTGATTGAGGCTAGGAGTTTGAGATCAGCCTGGGCAATAGCAAGACCCCATCTCTACAATAACTAAACAAATAGATAAATAAATTAGCCGGCATGGTAGAGCACACCTGTAGTCCCAGCCACTTGGGAGGCTGAGACCAGGAGATTGAGGTTGTAGTGAACTGTGGGGGCATGCCACCGCACATTAGCCCTGGCAACAGAGGGAGACTCTATGTTTCTAAAAATTAAAATTAGTTCTTTTGAAATGTGCCATGAGGTAAGCAAGAAATCCAGAGAACAGGCAAAATTGACCACCAGGCCTTTCCATCTTTTTGCTTTGCAGAGGTGAGTAGACCAAGGAGTGGAACATAGAGGGCTTTGCCTGTGACAGTCATTGCTTCAGAGAGTGGGAGTTACTCTAACTCATTTTGTAACTTCCTTTGGAGCAGAAATACCTGGCAGTGACGGCAATGACACCCAATTAGAAGGCAACATCATTGAGGCAGTTTCGACAGGCAAGTTCTTCTCTGTATTTCAGTAGCATATGTAAATAGCAGAGGTATACATGTGGACAGTGATTTCTTTCTTTTTTTTTTTTCTTTTCCCCAAACTGTCACTATAAACCTGTTTGGATACATATAATGGACATTTCTAGTGACCCTGACATGATTTGAATACTCACATACACCACTGTTGTGCCTTGAGGCCTCCATAGTGGTTTCTTACATTACCTGAAATCATCATGTTCTGTTCATTACAAGGTATGAAATGTACATGCATCTGTCAAAAAGGAGTACATATATGATGTAAATTTTTCAATAGTCACAGTTTGAAATTTTCATGGTTTTCCCCCAGACAACAAAAAATAATTGATTTTACACTGACTCTTAGGTCCCCAAAGGAGAATTTAGCCAGGAGTTTTGCATAACATTTATATAATTCAAATTGATTCTTGGTATAAATTGAGTGGTCCCAGAAAAATATATGTCTTCAACAGTTTGTCATCCCAAAGGAGTTGTTCCCAAATGCCAGTTGTGAATCAACTGTATCAGAATCATGTAGAAAAAATTTTCAACCCCCCCCCCACAGAACTCTCAGATTCTGAATTAGTAGTTCTTAAGTGGGTACTGAGACTCTCCAACTTCCCGAGGTGACTTTGAGAGACAGGCCTAGACACTGCTGATCCAGGCCATGGGGACTGGGAGGCTGTCCCTGCTCATACTCAGTGTCTAGTGCAGTGTGGGATCAGTGACGTCTGGAATGACATCCTGCCTTCCCTGGGTCCCATCACTGCCAGGAAAGTCTAGTTTTATGTAAGCATCATCTAAAGATGTGTAACTCAGACAGTTACATGTGCTTGGAACTTAGGAAACTGGAAAGCCACTTTCCTGGGGGTGATGCCTAATTCTGAGATGTGGGCATTTGATATTCTAACTTGTGTTTTTCCTTCTGGCACATTTTGCCTTCTTTAAGCATTTATGTTGTGTCTACTGGTACCAGCCACTGCCCTGGGCATTGAGGTGGGAAGAAATTTCAGCCATCCTCCCCAGCCCTGAGAAGTCACTGTCCATTAGAGGCAGGGGAAGGTCAGTGAAGTTCCCACCATGAAGAGCACGGGTGAAATAAGGGCAGTCACACAGGATTCCTTCAAGGGTTAGATGATTATTATAACTCTTACCTCTCCCCCAGTTCCTGATACCATTTTTTTGCGGTCATTAGGAAAATCATGTACTTGAACAGATCAGAATCGTTCCAAGCAACAAGATTTTTTCCTTTTGGTCATCAGTTCCCCAAATTAGTTGAATCTAGGAAGTCTTAAATTTGAAGTAACTTCCTTAAGTGTAATAGTTAGAATTTTGGTGCAAAAGCTGTGTTACTTTTTCCTAGAGGGTTGCTGCATGAGATGGCCTACCCCACGAGAGCCTGGATTCTCTCTATTAGCTTCCTTTGGTGTCTCTCTGAGGCAACCTGCCATAGCAAGGCAAGTTTGCTGGCCCTTGCAGGTGGTGAAGTGCCTGCTAGAAGCCTTTGGTAGACTTGCTGTTTCTTTTCTAATCAGATCCTGTTCTTTTTTTTTCTTTTTTTTTATGCAGAGTCTCACTTTGTCGCCTTTGGTACAGTGCTGTGGCATTATAACTCACAGCAACCTAAAACTCCTGGGCTCGAGAGAGCCCCTTGCCTTAGCCACCTGCATAGCTGGGACTACAGGCACCTGCCTCAATGCCCAGCTGTTGTTTTTTTTTTAGAGACTGGGTCTCACTCTTGCTCAGGCTGGTCTTGAACTCTTGAGCTCAGGCAATCCACCTGCCTCAGCCTCCTACAGTGCTAAGATTACAGGCGTGAGCCACCACTCCTGGCCCCAGATCCTGTTCTTAACATCATTAACAAGAACAGATCACATTGTAGGCACTCAGTCAGACTCCCCTTCCTCACATCTACCATGTTTAGTATACCTTGGGTCTTTGTCTTAATCATGATGGGTAAGTGGTATTCTTTCCCCCGCATTAGCTATATATTTGGTAGGTGCATTGGAAAATAAAACTGCAGGGACCCTTGTTCAAAAAGCACAAAAAAAGTGCCATTAAAGATATTAAACTATAAAGTGTTTTCCTTTCTTCCATGGACTCTTTCTCTCTGTCATGGTGTTTAAAGTTTGTTCTTTAATACCTTCTGGGTAATGAAAATTAACATTTAAAGTTATTAGAATGAATTTTATCATTCATTTTTACATTGTGCAATGTAAAGGCGACAAAGTGAGTCTCTGCATCAAAAAAAAAAAAGAAAAAGTTTTAAATGCAAATATAAAAGCATTTAACTTAAATGTCAAATCAGTGTCATTATATAATTTGTATTTTTTTAGCTCCTACATACATAAGTATTTCACTCGTACCACAGCCATGGAAGTGCTACCACCAACACTCTTTACCTTCAACTTATTGATGAGTAAAGAAGAACTTGAAGGAAAAGGAGCTATGAGTTGCTCTATCTTTCCATTTCCTTCTGGGTCATCATTTTTAGTAAAAGCAGTAGCATAATACAAGAAAATAGCATGAATACGAAAGAATATGTAAGGCCCTCGGTCGCTGATGTTTCTAAGAATGCCACTGCCTTCTTGGCCATTGCATTCAAAGCCAACTTGGGATTTCAAATGAGAAGAGTGGTCTCTCCGGTCTGTCAGTGCACTCAGTTGTGGTGGAACGTGCTCCCCTTGCACTTGGGTTGAGTCTTCTGAACCCCCGTGCATGCAGGTTCACCAAGATTCTGCTCAGGGCACACTGCGCGTGCTCTATGGGAATTGGGCTGCAGGAAACGGGCCGACAGGCACGCTGTGTGCATCTCCTTTGCTCACATTCACACTTTACTGCCCTGTCAAGCTTCACTTATGTTTAGCACATTCTTGGGATGTGTTTTAATCACATATGGTAAGACTTGTAGATGTGGACATGACTGTCAAGAAGGAAGAACTTTAACATGGTTTCCTAGAAACCGGAGGCCTGGTGCACCAGGGAGGGAGCACCAGGGCTGATCAGGATGCAAAAGGGGCGAGGAGAATACATGGCCCTAGGCCTTTACTGTGTCTTATGTGAGAGGAATGGGCGAGGCAAGGGAAGCAACTGAGCTTGATTAAGATTATTCAATTTTAATAATTTTGATAGGATCTGGGCTATAGGAGTGCCCCCTAGTTCTAGAGGACTAGTGTTGGGTTGATTAGGGCAGAGGAATATTGCCCCCTGGATTATAAAAGCTGGACTGGAAGGGTGGTTTAGAATATTGGGTCTGGAGTGGATGGTTTGCATGCCAAAAGCATGCTCACAGGCAAATTGTCTGTTATCTCTAGGAATTAGCTCACCACGGGAGGGGCAGTCCTGCCCCAGGTCCACAAGGCCCCAAGAAGTCAAAGCACCATAAAATACAGAGAATAAAAACCCGTTCAGAGTAGGAAACCAAAGACCTGTGAGCACAGGGCCCTGCGCAGTAGGGGTACACATGCCGCTGGCACTGTCTCTTCTTTATGAGTTCTTTCTAGACGAATTCCTCCTGCCTCAGGACATTCCAGCTGCTCTTCACAGAGTACATAGAGTTGGTTGAATAGAAGATACAGTCATATCTTCAAAATAAAGTGACTCCATAGGAGAGGAGGGGGCAAGATGCAGCAGCAAACCTACTCCTGGAGCCTGACCCAGACAGGGGCTGAAAAGACCCAGGTGCAGTGATGGCAGGAGAAGGTGTAAGCAGACAGGCAGGGCTGAGCCTCCACAGGAGTGCTCGTGGGTGGGAGGGAACCTAGTTCACTGCTACATGCGCTTGATATGTGATGTACAGAATGATTAGGATGTTCTTCTGGGGACTTGAGCCAGGTCAAGGACTTAAAATTCATTTTGTAGGGAATGAGAAACCACTGAAAAGCCTAAGAGAGGTAACATGGTGTGATTTCTATGTTTCAGAAAATGACTCTGGCCACAGGAAGTAGTGGGTGGTGAGAGAGACAAGGCAAGAAGCGGAAGCCAGTTGGAAGGCGACTCTTCAACCCTTAACTGGGATGCGGCCAGAGCAACACAGGCCACACACAGAAGCTTGAGGGAAAGAATGAGGGCACAGGGGCAGGAGGAGCCTGGGGCTGAGGCCTGAGGTGGTAACTGGAGGAAGTGGGTGGGGCCACAGGGACAGCCTGTAAGAGATTCCGGCAGTGCCCCATGGCACTTAAATGCCTCCTGTCCCAAGGTGCACTAAGTCAGCGTGTGGAAATAGTTTCCTTTTGTGAGGAACAGAGGAGCTGCCAAGCCTGGGAACCAGGCCTGACCAAAAGGTTCATGTTTGCATCTTTTTCAACCAAAAGTTTATAGTTTTTTCAATTACACACAAAAAATCAGAATTTGGGACAACATGAGTTAAATGAAAAATCCAAAATAAAATTCTACTCATCCTGGGTCACTGCTAACATTTGGGAGGCGTACACCCTCAGTATTTTATCTTTATAATTTTTCCCTTTAATTTACAAACACAAAAAATCTTTTGCGCTAGTTTGGAGGAGTTACTGTATTGTCAACCTTTTGAGGTCTCACTAATTTGTGGTTCTTATATATTCATGTGTGTTTATCTGGAGTCCCTCTCCTTGGAAGCAAGACCAGGTCTGTTTTCTTTTGACTTCCCCAGAAGTAATTCTCTCTCCAAAGTATCATGAAATGATAAGGCCTGTTGACCAGAGGACTAGTTACCCCAGGAAGTGCACATGGAGCAGGCTTGAACTTTATACTCAGTTGAAAGAAAGAGATGATGTAATTATACACTAAGTTTAGTAATAGTACACATTAATTAGAAAAGAATATTTTCTTTATATATGAGAGACAACAATCAAATAATCAAATATAGCATTTTATTCTATATAGTAAATACGTGTTATACATAGCAAGTTTATTATTTAGCAGTCTTGACATTATCAGCTCCTGTTCCTCTGTTCTTCCACAGGAGCCACCGTCAGATCCATCACGATCCAGAGGAAAAATGTGACCAAATCAAAATCCCCAGAGGACTTGATGATTTGGAATAATGAACTGAATGAACCAAATCTAAAAAGATTTAAGTAAGAAAGATGAAGTCCTATATTTACAGCTGAAAAAGTAATGAGAACCATGGGAGAAGTTTCAAACCCTGGCGTGGTGATGAGGTGACAAACCCCGGCTCACAGGGGAGGGTCAGGAGAACAGCGCTGCTCCTTGTGGGGGAGTCTGCAGAAGTGATGCTGCTGCCTCAGCCAAAGACTGGAGGCTCCCACTGATCCGGAAGGCCCTGACAATGACACCTTTGATGTTTCCCCAGTTCTTCTCACCATGTCTTCGTTTGTGTTCTCCTGCAATTGCATATTTCCTTTTTAGTCGTCCTCTGCTTTCTGGCTGTGAACATAGGACTTTATCACTATTTGATAAACTCTCTTTAGATCTGGTTCATGCTTCCAACTTACTAAGCTCCTTTAGGATTCTGATTTTGTCAGGGAGTCTCTAATCCAGTCATATGCACATTTGATGAGCATGCCATTATTCTGTCACGATTCTCCTTGTACAGGTTAAGGAATGGGGGCCTAAGATGAATGACTGGTTGCCCATAGCCTTCCAGCCAGGGTGTATAAGAGCCAGGACAACCTCTGGCTCTTTTGATTATCAGGCTAATATCCTTCCCATAGCACCATATTCTCTGAAGATAATTTGGAACTTATGGCAGAATTCACAGGTAATTCACAGGTAAATTCCTAGAAACAATGTAACAGAAACTTGCCCCTAGAGCAAACATTTTATAGTCAATTCTAATAGCACTAGAGTTGGTATTATTGTTCTCTTTTGACAGATGAGAGAACAGGAAGTTTTTTTTTATTTCATGTCAGAGAGCAAATGGGGTGCTACATATCCAGAGAACAATTACATAGGAAAGCTATCTGCCCTTTCTGTGATTCTTAAAACAGTTTTGGGGACTACTTCTTTAGAAGTCCTAGAAGGAAGGCTGCAAAATCCAGCAGGAATTAGTAAAAAGGATGGACTTCAAGATCTGATTGGTGAAGATACTGGAGAGTCTTTTAACAATGTGCAAAAATGCAAGAGGAAGCTGATTTCCAAAGAGATGTATAACGAGAAAACATGTAAGCACCATTTGGAATCTGATTAGAATTCTGAGTCTAGTTCTCTACATTTAGAATTAGAGAAATGGAGAGAATTTACAGGAAAATTCTTTTTGTATATTTTAGGATTTAACTTAAACACCATTCCCTTCTGGAGCCCTTCTTTGATACCCAAACTAGATTGCCCTTCTTCTTCTTTTTTTTTTTTTGAGGAACAGAGTCTCACTTTATCGCCCTTGGTAGAGTGCCGTGGCGTCACACAGCTCACAGCAACCTCCAACTCCTGGGCTTAGGCGATTCTCTTGCCTCAGCCTCCCGAGTAGTTGGGACTACAGGTGCCCACCACAACACCCGGCTATTTTTTTGTTTTGCAGTTCGGCTGAGGCTGGGTTTGAACCCGCCACCTTCAGTATATGGGGCCCGTGCCCTACTTGATGAGCCAAAGGCACCGCCCTAGATTGCCCTTCTTGATCCTTCTTGGAGCCACTGGAATTTCCCTAACCTGAACACTAATAGCAATCATAATTTCTTCTTTAATGCTTATCTTCCCAGTTAAAAAAAATCAAGATTTTTGACTATTCTCATTGAAGAGCTTTGAAGAGGTCTTTAAACACCAAACAAAATTACCACCTTGTTTCAAGTATAAACCAGTGAGGTGGTGGAAAGCAGATCCACTTTGAATTAGAGTGATAGAATTTGAGAGCAAGAGGGTCCTTTAAAATCCACTCTGCTCCCTTCCTCTGAGACATGAAGTGGCTTAGTCAGAGTCACACATCAGGCTTGGGCCAGTGTGTGGCTTAAGAATAGGGATTTCGTGGCTTCCGACCCACTGTTCTTTCCGTTCTCTGCCTCGTGATGTGCTGTCGCCTTTTGGCTGAGAAAACTCACTAGTAAGGCCTTCCCAGGGTGACTGAGTTATTTCCCTTGGAGATCCTGAGAACATCGACAGAAATCCCTTTTACAATATAAGAACAAAAACACCACTTGAAACCTGATATGAATGATTTTAGGATTATTTGCTATTTAAGAATAGTCACAGTGTAGAATGTGTTCATTGAAAAAGAAGCATGATTTGACTGTCGTTAACTCAGGCTACGTAAGAGCAAAAGTCATGCAATAGAAAGTCCATGGGCTTTGGAATTATACTCGGTTATGAACTCTAGCTTTGATGTACTTTCTTGTAGTTTTGGCCAACCTACACAAACCTCTATGAACTTCACTTTTCTCACTATAAATTGAAGATGATAATATTTTTCCTGGTTGTATTAAATGAAATAATAGATGTGAGAACCTACCCTAATACCTGGTCCATAACCAGCACATAATAAATGTCACTTCTTTTTTTCCATTCTAAAATTTGCTCTTCTTCAAGTGTATCACCCCAGTAAATATCTATAGTCCTCGTGTTAGGTGTGGAGGATGAAGGAGTGAATGACAGACTCATAGAGACCCAGTATCTGCTCTCATAGAGAACATTTTTTACCTGGGAAGATAAGCATTAAATAAAGAACTATGAATGAGTTCTGAGAGCTGAGGTTAAGAAAACCCCCTAATCTAGGGGCTCAAGGAAGGACTCCAGAAGGTAATGGTGCTAAGACAGGACTTAGCCAGGTTAAATGGGGTGAAGGTGGGGAAGGGAAGTCACAATCATCCTGAACAGAGGTGGCGAGCAAGTGTGAAAATGCTGAAGGGACAGAGTTCCAGAAATGCTAAGTTGGAGGCAGAGTGGTGATTGATGCAGCTAGAGAGGGAGGCTGCAGATATTGTGCCATCAGCAGTTTATAAGCCATGAGGATGATTTTGGAAGTTAATTTTTAGGGCAATAGAGAATCACTGGAGCGCTGTATGAGTGTGAGTGACATGATTTTTAGCCACTGAAAATAGAATAAATCTTATCTCTCTGGAAAAGTATAGATAAAGGTCGCTATTACAATTGGCTGACGGGATTGTCTTAGGTAGTGCCTTCATCCTTTGTTCGTGGAATTCAGGGATGTCTTTCAGCTAGAAAGTGGCAGAAAATTTAGTCCTGTGTGCTCCACCACAAGAGGGAGCCAGTGGTCTTCCACCGTCATATAATTTTCTCTTGGCCCATTGTCTACTGCCAACATGGTGGCAGTAGCAGTTGGTTCAACAGTTTGGCCATTTTCCAGCCTGAAGGCCGTTATAGCAGTTGGTGGTTGGTAAATTCAGTCTCTGCTCTCTGTGCCCAACCATATGTCCAGACCCTACTGGCAGTCCTAGACCCGGAGCCTCCAGCCAGCTCAGAACAAAGACTTAGTTTGAAAAGACCTCTCCCTGTCACCATCGCAATCACTTGAACATTTATGCTCAAAACAGCTCCCTTACAGGAAAATGCTTGTGTTCCTCCAGAATGTGAAGGAAGGTTCATGGTTTTTAAAATTCATGAATTGCGTGGAATGGAACGTTCCTTCTCTGAGTCCAGGAAAGAAAGAGAGGCTGTGTCTTCATGACACCCAAGCTATGGGTCATCTCAGGCAAGAAAAATCTAGTCAAACCAATTATTTGGCATGGCATAGATAGACCCCCTTTTTCTCCCATCTCAAGAAAAGTTTGTACATTCTTTTCAGTTTTTGACTAGTTGCCTTGGATTCACAGGCTTAGGCAATCGGCTGAAGAAATTCAGTATTTCTGTTTTCCATTTTAAATTATTTGAAGACAATGATTTTGGCTGAGTATATAATCAAAGAAAAATCTAGTTAAAAAATTCAGGTGGTCTGATGTGCTTTGGCTGGTTTAAATACAACTACGATGATAGAATAGACCCTTGGACAATTGTGGAGTTGGTTTTTAACCATCCTTATTGCCTTTTTGATGCTCTTTGCTATCTCATTGGACCTATTTCTTGCTGTCTTTTGGGCACCAAATACCTATATGCCACAAATCAGAACTCACCCCTCATCTAAGCATTTCTAATGGCCTTTCCTCCTCTGACAGCTCTTTCTCTTATACCTTTGCATGAAACCTTAGAATTTGAGTATGGAACAAAGAAATTTGATGGACTCTGATGTGTGAATACAAGAATACTCATAACACTCTCTCTAGCTCTTTGATCCTTTGAGGTAGGGGCATTTCATTTGAAAAAAATATTTTGATGCTCCAAATGAAGACTTTGTGATGACATTTAGATATGAAGTATAAAGTGATTTCCCCCCTGTATTATGTAAAAATATGCTTTGGTGGTCAGCAGAGCAGAGTGAGTTGAAGCACTGCTTCTCAGCACTGCAAGTAGGTAGTTATGTATGTTGGCAAAGCCACTTTTCTCCACCTATGTGAAAAAGTCAGGGTGACAAGATGTAACTCAGGTTTTTATTTGGGTTTTTGTTTTATTTTGATGGGAGATGGTCACTGTTGCTCAGGCTGTTCTTAAACTTCTGGACTCAGTGATCCCTTGGCCTCAGCCTCCTGAGTAGCTAGGATTACAGGTGTGTGCCACTGTGCCCAACACACAAGTTTATTATTACATTTGATTTGATCTTTCAAATTTGCATACAATCTTTCTCTTATACTTAAGCCATCTCTATTCTGACTGCCTTCCTCTCTCCACATATAAACCTGAGCAGCATGTCCATGGAAATTGCAAATACTGTTTGATTTTAGTATCTGTGAAAGCCCTATACAAGACAGAATTCTCTAAAGGGGGAAATTCCTCTCTTATAAAGAAATCGTCTTCAAAGAGAATTATTCCTCTCTTCACTCCAAAATAGAAATCACTGTATATTTTTCTTATTTTAAAAGCAATCCATGCTAGGTACAATGGTACACTCTGGTAGTCTCAGCTCCTCCATGGCTAAGGCAGGATTATCACTTGAGCCCAGGAGGCCTGTAGTAGGCAATGACCACACCTATGAATGGCCACTGCATTCCAGCCTGGACAACAGAGTGACACCCTGTCTCTGAAACAAAAAGTAATATATGATGACAGCATAAAGACATAAAATATATGTGAAATGTAATAAAATATAAAGGAGAAAGTAAAATGATAAACATGATTCCATTTTTAGATAATAATCACTATTAAAATATTAATATTTGGGAATATAACATTTGGATAGTTTGCTATACATATATACATATTTTGAACATGAGCGTTATTATGTGTGTATTATGGATATTATTCTGTAACCTGCTTTTATTCCTTTAATTACTATTATTAGCATCACTCATGTCATCAGTTTAATTGGTAGCCTATAATTCCTTTGACCAATTTAACCAATTCCTTACTAATGGAACAATTCATACTAAAGAATGGCCAAATATCACACCCTAAGACTTACTCTTGCCCAAGGTATGCCACCCACTATTTCTGAAGAAGAAATTTTCTAATGTAAGCTAAAAATACCTTGTTCAGAGTTCAGAATTCAGAATTAACTCCAAAGAGAGGACCACAAAGTGTTATAAAAATTTAGGGAAGGATTAGTTGTTCTGTCTCTTATTAGTTCTTGAGTAGACTCAGCGATCTCTGAAGATCAAATGAAAATTACTGAGTGTTTACACACTTAGAATGAGACTCTTGAATATTCCAGTTTTCAATTGAGATTTAACGTGGAAGGGCAGATTTTATAACTTGACCACTCATTTTGTGTTAATGATTTTTAATACTTAATAGGTAAGTCTCTATAGGTATTAAATGCAGCCTATTGTTGACCTGAGGTTACCAAATGGGAATTTAAGCAAGAAGTTGAGAACTCTTCAAGGCTCTTTTGTAATATTGGACTAGAAGTCCTGCTCTGCTTCCTCATAACTGCAAACACTATTGGAGACTAATATGAAGAATTGCTTCAAGAAGTTGTAACCCAATCTATTGACCTCAACTCTTGTGAGATTATTTTAGCTGGTACTAAGGATTGATCAATGATAGTTACAGATTTGTATGCGTATGTTTTCAGGGTAGAAGAATTAAATGAAATTTCATGAGAAAAGATATGAATGGAAAACCAGAGTCCTTAGAAATGTTGCTGAGTGGTTATTTGTTGAAGATGTGATAGAAGTGGGGAGAATCCAGTTCTGGAATAAAAAAAAATCACTGAAGTCCTTTCCAATGCTAACCACACAGATTCTAGCAAACAGATCTTGGACAGGACTCTTGCTGCTGCAACACACAGAATTTCTACTCTAAAATTTCTGTTGAACTTATAAATACTTCACATATAATTAAAGAAATTTAAGTGCTTTTTTTTGATCATTTGTGCCCCAACATTTCTCAGTTTCTTGTTGTTAAAACAACCAAGTGATTTACGACCGTCTTTGGTTATTATTGATTATTGCCATAGATCACTTCTATTCTTGGTGGTTTCCTAGATCAGATTTGTCTCGAGACTAGTGGAATTGCTCTCCAATTTATAGAGTGAACAATGGAGCAGTGTCCGCCTCTCTCCTCTCTTCCCTTTTCTCTCTTTTTTGTCTCTCCATCTTCTCTTTGCATTACCAGTGCTTCTTCTTTGCTACCTTTTCCACCTCTCTCCTTTCTTTCTTCCTCTCACTCCTCCAATACTACTTCTTTATAATCTAGTTGCCTTGAAATTGGGCATTTTTTTTAATGCTTCCCCATCATTCTCCCACAGGAGAGAGCTGGGATTTTTGGCAAGCTCGCTAGGTCCTTGAGCATCTTCTCTGTTGCCTCTGTTATTCAAATGGCATACAGACAGCTTGGTCCCTCTGTGCCTTTGTGCCCATCCTCCTCTGATTACTACCTGAGGACCTGCACATGTTTTTGATCTCAATAACGCTATCCAGGCATTGCCTCATGAGGAAAATCCCTCTCCCATCTCTTTCCCTGAAAGGTGGCAAGCACATGACCATGAGCAACTTTGAGGAAAATTCATCATAAAACGCCTGTTTTTGAATGCTGTTTGAAAAATAAGCTGTTGCTATAGGATTTTAATAAAACTGGCCCCATGCCGAGATGGAAAGCGTGTGGTCATCAACTACAAAGGGAGCTTCAGCTGAGAGGGCTCATTTGGGGATGAAAATTGTCTTCCTGTTTTCTTACTACATCAATGATACAGCAATTTCTTTTATAATTTCCAGTTGTGCACAAGCCAGTCAGCAGAAAAATGAGAGTTTCCTTTCCTCTCTAGCTGAGAGAATATTCTTTTAAAAGTAAAAGGGAAAAAGATAAAAAGAAAAGGAAAGATGTAAGGAAAAAGCTAAAACACATTGAACACCCCAACCACTCTCCACTCCCCAAAGCCCTACCACGGGCTTCAGGGAAAAGGGACTGGCTGGACCCACAATGGGCTGTCTTAGGTCTTGTCTTGGCAGTTGTTTCTCCAGGCAGGGGCAGCTGATAGGAGGGGATTGATAAAAACACCCTTCAGTGATTCCATACAATATAAGTAAATGTATCTTTCTTAACTGGCCATTTATCTCTTACTTCTGCTTTATATGCTAGAAAGAGGGTATCAACTGATTATTGGAATTTCAGTTAGATTTTTCTCATTAAACAGCTCACACATTTTATTTCTTTTGGATAGGAAGCAGAGAGATAACATTCCAAATTTGCAAAAACAAAATAAAAACTTCAAAGATTAGAAGAGCTTTCCCTTCACCATCAAGGAAGCAGCTTCAAACGAGGCTGCAGATTTTCTACTGATCTGCAACCAGATTTAGGGTTTTAAAATGTAATAAAACCATCCTGCTACAACCAGGTCAAGGATGTGTTTAGAGCTTTCACTAACTTTTGATGCCAAATTTCCCCATTGTGTTCTCAAAGTCGGAGCAAGGTCAAATCAGGACTGCTTACGCAGTGGCTAAGGCAGAAACATGGGGGGCAGGAAGATGGGCCTCTACTTAGGCTGTGTCCCAGGATTGATCTTGGCACCTTAGGTGAGTCAGCCGGGAAGGAGTGGTTCACGCACCACAGCCTAGTAAATCTAAATCTCCTTGCAGGCAGAACCTACCTACACAGGGAGCGGAAGGGAAAGGGACCACCCCTAAAATCAATTTATTTATAAAAATTGTTCGATTAGGTTCCCTAGGAAAGGGGACAGTTCCTTTAAGGGAGTGAGGGAAAAGGGTGGAGAGAAGGAGAAGAACAGTGACATGGTGTAAGTCAGAGGCTTTAGGCGGTTGAGGGTATCCCACAGGGAACTTTGGAACTGGGAAGACCCATCAGAGGAGTCCCTTCTGGAGAGACAAAGGGGTCAGTCCTTAGTATTTAACTGCATCCACCATCCTGTGAAAGCTTCCCAGAAGAAAGGACAAAACTGTGTCCTTTAGCATAGGTTCCCGAAGAGGGACTGCTGGGAGAGAGCCCTAATAGAAGGTGTCCCACAGCGTTCAATGACACCTGCCTGGAGTTTCACATGGACTTTTGGTTTATGTTGCAAAGTGGAGCCTCTTGACTCCACTCTTGACATGTCAAGACTAGGATTAAGGAACTGAACAAGTGGAAATAAGGTCAAGCAACTGGAGATAGCTGTGGGGGAAACACAGCCCCCAGAGGCTCCTGTCTTAGCAGCGGGTCAGCCCCCCTGCTCAGAAGCGCGGGGACGACTAGATGCCAGTGAGGAGTTAGTACTCCTTTCACAACACCCTTCAAGGAGTCTGCACCTCATCACGGCTCTTGCTGTATCAGAAAAAGGCAGAACAAGCTAATTTTAAGAACATCAGCTTTGGGATCGAACAGCGTCGATTCAAATGCCAACTCTGACACTTTGGCCATAAGCAAAGACTACATATCTCTCAGCCCCACTGTTTTCCTTTATAAAATGGAGACGATACTATTGACCTCAGAGGGTTAAGATGAAGAATAAATGAGATAAGCCTTGTAAAAGGCCAAAACTGGCATGGTAAATGCAAAGAGATTAATGTATGATAGCAATTACTATTCAAATGACAGTAACTTAGTATTACTAATAATATTTGTATTAGCATTATTAGCCACCAGCTACATCTGTCTTAGCTGGTGAAGGGTGCAGGGTGCAAATGGACTTTCGCTCAGAGTGTGGCCGTCTCTGAGATGGATCGTATTTCTCTCATAACACCCAGACTCAGTCATATGCCCTTTTGTGGGTCTTCTTCACACACAGAGGACATGGTGAGCCACAGAGTGCCTGATTTTAAATGGAGTAAAAAGCCAGAGAGGTCAAGTGATTAGGTGATGATTCCAATTGTTCTCAGCCTGCTGCAGTGTTGGCAGCAAATAGCCCCGTTTGCATTAGGCAAGTTCCCTTGTTGAGTAAAGATAGCAGACGGAAATGATGACTTCATTATGAGATGGGGAATCCCATCGGTGGGCTTTGATGTGTGCAATTTAGGCATCTTACATACCCTGACATTCCTCTAAGATGTGTAAAATGTACATAAACATATGCATAAAACATACATAGAATGAATTTATATATAAACATATAAAAATAAATTTGCATGTATATATATTCAACATTCGTCTCAGCATGGAATGAGGAAGAACTCATACATTGGTGCCTGCTTTTATTTAACATCAAGATTAATTATTTTTCAAGGTAAATATTGACTAAAGTGGAGATCAGGGCAGTGTGTACCTCTCAGTTCAATAATTCTTGGTGTTAACTTCAGCAGAAATCAATGTCTGCTTACTGTACTCCCAAGAGCCAATGCCTGCAACTCTACCACTTTAAATACAATTTAATTTTAAAATTAAATTAAAATCTGGGTCTTGGGTCTCAGGGGTACTGTGTATTCCCGAGTTCATTTTACAAAATGTTAAATAAAACATTTATCAGGTCTGTGGCTCTTGTCAACAGTCAGGAGCTATTCTTCCCCTGCAGATGGGAGGTGATCATTACAAGGCAAGTTAATGAGCAGTAGCTCCTCAAAGGAGTCAGGAGAAAGAGTGTAGGACATGGTGGCATTATATTAGAAATAGTAATCAGATGTCTGTCCTGCTCTTTGCTGTGATGGAACATAAGTGTCTCATTCTGACTTCCTAAGGCCAATGGTTCTAAAAGTTTGAGTGAAGGAAAGAGAAATGGTCTGGTGAGCCTCGTGCCAGTCCCAGTCCCTCATGCAGTGGAGCCAGAGAGGCTGAGAAGCAGGAGGTGCCCCGGAGAGCCATGCCTGTGCATCTCCGTGTTGGCGATGGTGGACTTCCTGGACATGTGGGGTTTGGTACACACTGGAACAATTGCAGCCTCTGATTTAGCTGAAAGGAGCCACTTTCGACCCTGGGAGAGTTGTAACAAAGATAACATACCAGAATGCGGTTCTCGTCACTTCCCATTAGTGATAGTTTGAGCCTCTGTCTCTACAAGCTGCTGTGCTCTTACCACTTGGGACTGTCAGAGTGTTAAAGATTAAAGGACTCAGCCGCCTCTGGAACCTCAGCCATCCTGAAGGCTGAGCAGAGGAGGCAGCAGCAGCACAAATAGTCCACATTGAGCTCTGTTACAAAATATACAATACCTACCAAAGCAGGTGGAGGATATCTTGTAAATATTTTAATATTTTATAAATAAAGGTACATTTACCTACAATATCTCATTTTCCCTTGTATGGTGACTTTAGGTGTGACCTTTTGGATACCCTATATCTCATTTTTTTTTTTTAAACTAAGGCATCCTATCAATTAGATATAACTTCTTTAACCATCCTCCAATGGTGAAAATTTGCATTGTTCTCAGTCATTTGCCATTTCAAAGTATTTAATTGTGAACATCTTTTTCATGCCTCAGAGAAACAATTAAACACAGACTCAAAGGAGATAGTGCCTCAGACACACAATGCAATGGCCCTGATCCCTATGCTTAGTTCTTCAACCATGCCCAAGTATTTCTGCAGGATCAATTCCTAGAAGGCCAGTTGCTGAAACAATGGCTATGTGCAATGTAAATCTAATCCTCCAAAAGTTAAATAATGGTAACATGAATGGGGTGATGAGTTATTCGAGGGGTTCTCTAGAGAAAGAACTATAGGTAATACTCACATACATATATATGTAAATTAAGGAATTAGCTCATGTGATTGTGGAGGCTCCAAGACCTGCAGCCAGCAAATAGCTATACCAATAAGCTATTCAATAGCTATACCATAAGCTATTCAGGAGACCCAGAATAGCTTATGGTATAGTTCCAGTCTGAGTCGAGCAGCCTGAGAAGCAGAACCATGATGTAACATCTAGTCCGAATATGAGTCTGAGTCTGAAATCAGGAGAGGATCCAAGTGCCAGCTTGACAGTCAGCCAGAGAAAGGGACTTCTTCCTTACTTACACTTGTGTTGTATTAAGGCCTCCAAGGGAATGGATGAGGACACCCACACTGGGGAGGGCAATCTGCTTTATTTAATCTACTGATTAACATGTTAATTTCATCCAAGAACATTTTCACAGACACACCCAGAATAGTGTATAACCAAACATCTGGGCACCATGGAACACAGTGAAGTTGACACAAAATTAGCCATTCCAGGGTTATTTCCTAAAGAATTTTGTTTTTTTTTGTAGAGACAGAGTCTTACTTTATCACCTCGGTAGAGTGCCATGGTGTCACACAGCTCACAGCAACCTCCAACTCCTGGGCTTAGGCGATTCTCTTGCCTCAGCCTCTCGAGTAGCTGGGACTACAGGCGCCCGCCACAACGCCCGGCTGTTTTTCTGTTTTGCAGTTCAGCCGAGGCTGGGTTTGAACCCACCACCTTTGGTATCTGGGGCCGGAGCCCTACTTGATGAGCCACAGGCACCATCCAAGATTTTTTTTTTTTTTTGAGACAGAGTCACACTCTGTTATACTGGGTAGAGTGCCATAGCATAATAGTAGCTCACAGCAACCTCCAACTCTTGGGCTCAAGAGATCCTCTTGCTTCAGACTCCTGAGTAGCTGGGACTACAGGTACCTACCCCAATACCTGGCCAATTTTTCTATTTTTAGTAGATAGGGAAGTATCATTCTTTCTCGGGCTGGTCTCTAACTCTTGAGGTTAAGCAATCCACCTGCCTCAGTCTCCCAGAGTGCTAGGATTACAGGTGGGAGTCATCATGCCTTGCCACCCCACTAACAATTTTAAAGGAGAACAAATTCCATTTATTTGTTAATGCAACTCAAAACTAAAATAGGACTTTTAAAAGTCCTTTCTGCATAAGTAAATTCAGTCATTTTCAATGATTTGTATGTGTTAGGTTCACTTTAGTGTCTTAGCCATTGAATAAGGTTTAGTGCCAATGAAGATATTCCCCCTTTTAAATACTCATTAATATATTATAATAATGTCAACCCGAGCTCTTGGCATGATGCTTCCTCTGAAAGTCTAATTTAACCTTCCTTTTACATATGTAATCTCGCAAACATTGGTGAGCATTTTACATCCAAAGGGCTTTGGGATCAAACCTATAGCGACTTCCTTACTGATGTTTTTCAGCTTTTGTTTCATCAGCAAATTCCAAAATCATCCTTGATGATTTTCATTGCTCTAACAGTCATCCAATTTCATTTATAAATGAAAAAAGTGGCCTTTGATCACATACTCTTTGCAAAGTCGAATGCACTCTGTAGAATGTGCTGTTTTCTCTTTGTATTTTAAAAGCAATAGCTGCAATAGAGACAGCTTGACCTTACCGTGAGAAATAGCATTTTATCATGAAACTTGGCAGAGCCGTCAATTTCCTCCCATCTAATATCTGTCAGTCATTCCCTTTGTCCAGGAAACATTTTCTCTGCTCTCCATGTGAAAATTGTTATCTCTGGTGGCAGATACAACTTTCCTGAAGCCAGATGATTCTCATCCCACAATTCAATCGTATTGCATCGCTGGATCCCCTTGAAAGCCAGTCGTGTTCTTTAAAGTGTGTCTGCAAAGTTAGTAATGCAATAGAAAGGCATGGGATACCTTGCACATGCCATTAAGTCACTGCTCACTCCCCCTAAATTGTGTGCCAGTATCTCTGAGCCTGCTGCTGGATGCAGTGAGTATAAAATAGAGGTTGGCATGAAAGAAAGAGGCTCTGCTTACTAAATCCTATTGTTGAGTGGAAGGAACTTAGTTAAACTGTAACCCTTACTATAAGGACAAGAAGGCTGACACCCAGAGACTTGAATTGGATTGAGTTGGCCAAGACCACCCAGTTCATTAATTTCAGAGCTGGGGCTAGAAGGCGTATTTTTTGATTAATTTTACTGAAATATCATTTGTGTACCAGAGAATGTACAGACCTTATGCACCAGTTAGTACATGTTGATAAATGTCTATATTCATGTAACTGTAACCAACACATGCTAATCAAGATATAGAACATTTCATCACCCAGAGGAATTTCCCACATCAGGGCTTTGATTCCTGATCTAGGGTTTTGCCACCACTGACCGTTTCACCAGCGTATGAGTACATTCAACATTTGATGAAAAGAGTACAAGGCTGGAAATAGTCTGTATAGGTTCCCATTCCAATTCTTGCTCAGTTGTATGACATTAGGCAAGTAGTTTTGCTGAGTTAGGGCCTCGAGCTATCATGGGATGGGTTATGGGTGACGGGCCAGATTGCAAAGGTGAGAAAGGTTGTCTTTGGTTCCTCCTACCCCTCTGTTCTAAGTGTTTTTTTTTTTTTTATAGCTCTTGGGCTGTGAGGAGATACTGGGACTACCTAACGCCCCCATCATTCTTCACCTGATTTTGAGCTAGCTAGGTACTATCACAAAGTGAACTGAGCAGTCCGTTTCATGTCAGGGTATTACTAACTGTTCCTAGAATGTTTGTATTTAATAATTGCAGTGACACCTACAGTTTGCTGGGTACGTACAAGGTATCAGGCGTGTGTTTAGTCTCATATATACACTGCCTAAACAAACCCTGACTACAGGAACCCTGTAAATTTACTGTGTTTCACAGAACTCCAGTCCGAGGCTCAGGGTTGTGAAATGGCTTGCATGTGGTCACACAGCTGATAAGAGGCAGATTTTGCACTGGAAGCCTGAGCTGCTCAGCTCAAAGCCAGGACACTTGTCAACTCTGCTGCTCTGCCTCAGGGAACTCCTTTGATAGTGGCTTAACCCAAAGGATTTTTTTTTTGAGACAGAGCCTCAAACTGTCGCCCTGGGTAGAGTGCTGTGGCATCACAGCTCCTAGCAACCTCCAATTCCTGGGCTCAAGCGAGTCTCCTGCCTCTGCCTCCCAAGTAGCTGGGACTACAGGCACCCGCCACAATGCCCAGTCATTTTTTGGTTGCAGCCGTCATTGTTGTTTGGCAGGCCAGGCTGGGTTCTAACACGCCAGCTCATGTGTATGTGGCTGGCGCCTTAGCCCGTTGAGCCAAACCTAACCCAAAGGATTTGATGTAGCATGTGTGTCCAGAGGGAGAGTATACCTGATTGGGGAGCTCACGGACACTTTGCACCACCCCAGTGACAAGGGGGTTGCTCTCCTGGTGCACTGTTTCGCATGAGTGTGGCTGTGCTGAACTCTGCCTGGGACAATCCCATGCACTGGGGTTCTGACCTGAATAAGATGAAACACATGGATTCTGGTGGGTAAGTGGTTATAAGAGGCAATGTGGCCTCCAGAAAATTCTGGGCTGGAGTATAACTCTTGGTTAGCTATATCATTAGGAAAGAAAGCATCACCCACTCACTCAAGGAAGTAGAGTGACCTCATGCCTGCTAAAGGGAAGCATGAAAAAAAGGTGACCTGTTTTAAAAGTGTGAGCTAAATCTTATTTACAAAAAAGTCCTTAGGAAGTTTGGCCTGAAAGGGTTCTCAGAGATTCAGCTGGAACATCTAATTTTACACACTTGCCATTGTCTTTCTGACTTTTAATTGTAGCATAATGCATTTTTAGCAAGCCCTATGGCTGGGTGGGCATGGTGGCTCATACCTGTCATCTTAGCACTCTGGGAGGCAGAGTCCAGATAGGTTGACTCAGGAGCTGAGCCCAGCCTGAGCAAGAGTGAGACCCTTGCCTCTACTAAAAATAGAAAAACTAGCCAGGCATTGTGGCAGGCACTTGTCGTCCCAGCTACTTGGGAGACTGAGGCAAGAGGATCGCTTGAGCCCAGGAGTTTGAGGTTGCTGTGAGCTAGGCTGACACCATGGCATTCTACCCAGGGAGATTTCATTCAAAAACAAATAAATAGATAAATAAAAAGTCTCCTCATCTATTAACAGCTTTCCTGAAGTGGTGCAGAGGAGATTGTGAGAAAGAAAAGCAACCCCCCAGATATAGGCACCAGATCAAGTAGGACACATATCACTCAGAACACACTTCTGTGTGCAAGAGCTGAACAGGCCCCAGGAGAACAGCTGAGAACATTCTGCCATGTGACTTCGGGAAGGGTCTGGGTATGTCTCAAGAGCATCACAGACTGGAGGCTATGCCAGACCAAGGGCATTTTTGGATACCTTCTTGACTCCAGACCTGCGGAGAGGTTCTCTTACATGAGGAATCAGACTGCAGTCCTTAGTTTTGTTGGCAAGACTCTGTTACGTCTGCCAGTGCCCAGAGGCAGTTCTGGAAATGCCTTAGTTATTTCAAAGCTAGGCTGAGTCCAGAGACAAACCCTGTCCCCTGAACTTTGGAAATCCTGAGGCTCAATAGAGATTAGTTTTGCTGCTAGTGAACGCCCACACCTCTTTCTTATATTTTAAAGAAAGCTGCCTGAGGCCCAAGGACTGAGACTTCACAGAAGCAGGTCACACAGCAAGCAATTTCACGAACAACAAAACAACGGAGGCTCTCAGGGTTGCTGGGCTACACACATCTGGAGCTGGCCTGTGGTTTTACTTGGCTGCTGGTCACCTTTGCATCATAGTTTTAGTCTTTAGTGGCACAGGAAATCAAGAGAGGGAGCTTCTCAGAGACAGAGAGAAACAGAGATGTTGGGTTAAGTTGTGTTGTTCATTCAGAGATTAAAAGACAAAGCTGAGTCTTGGGAGGTGGCACCATACCCCAGGCTGAAATAACTTTCCAAAGCTAACTGACCTCTTAACCAATCCAATGAGCCAACAAACCACTAGGGGGCTCTCTGAAAAGACCAAGATGACCCCCTATCCCAGCCTCAAGAATGGCTGCTTCCCCTTGTTAAATGTGTTGAAAACTGGACCTTTTCTGTGCACTATAGGATATATTTTTATTTTAAAGTTCACAAAAATCTTTCCATGATTCACCTAAGAACATTCATTGTTGATCAATGTCTAAGAATATACACTTATAACCAGTTCGGTATTTTGATCTCTCCATCACAGAATTGTTCCCTGGAGCCAGTGGCACACCAGGGACCAAGGGCCGGCTGAACTGCCCATCATCACACCTGGTCTCCAGGCCTGCTTTGGATCATCTCCCCTGTAGCCTGCTCTAAGCTCACAAAAACCCGTGGTGCCCAAAGGAAGAAACCTCCTTACGCAGAGAACGCCTAACCCCAAACAGAATTAGACCTCAACAGCCCTCCGTAAGAGGCATGGCTGTTTGATTTCAATTCTGAGCTAACATTGGGGATCAGGAAAAATTCTTGTTTATACCCCAAAGATGTCCCACAATACCTATCGCTCTATGTTCTTATGTTCTCACAGGCCAAAAAGGAACTGAGGTGAATTGTGAGTTCTTTTAATTTGGAGATGGATGACTGAGGGACCTTACACAAAGAGCCCAGTGTAATTTTTAGTAATTATACACCTACCTTCCCCGTTGTTCCTGAGCCACATTCCTGTGTGACCTTGAGAAAATCAGCCACCCAAGGAAGGCACCGGGTGTTGCCTGAGTTTTACTGATGTTGGCAAAGCTTGATTACAATGACCATATTTTTTTTTTTAAGTAAAGGAGAAATAGAGTGGAATGAGACAAGCTTCCTCTATAATGACAAAAATCTCCTTTTCCATCCTAGTTTGAGTCAAACTTCATGAACACATAGCATAGGTTTATGCTGACACTTATTTCAAGAAAAGGAGGACATTTGAGAAAATGATCTCATTTATTTACTTTTAAACCAAGAACAGCTATTAACCCTCTAGGGGTTAAATCAAACCCTTTAGATCCAAAATGCAACTCAAATAGAAGCAATTCTAGTTTTTTTTTTTCCTCCAGATTCAGAATCCTGTATGCCTTTTTTTAAAACTGTGCATTCATTTTCTCTGAAAATGACTTCTTTGTACTCTAGTTTTCTAGGTTATAGATAAAATTGGATTCTTTGAAGAGACTCAGAAACTAATTTTAAAAAATCTAAAACCCATCATAAGTAATAGAGTGTCCTTTGGGTATCATTTTATGCTCCATAGTTCAAGGAAACATGATTTTTTTTTTTTCAAAATGAAATCTTTCCTTGTCATTTGATGTTCATCATTAGGCAATCTAAATTATACACTTTTTTCTTTTCACTCATGAAAATTTCACTAATTCTGAGCAATTAATGAAATGTTCATTTTCAATTAATGTGAAATCTGAGTAATAAAGAATTCCTAGAGAAAGATATTTTTAAAGTATTTATAAGAAAAGTATTTGTAACAAGCTCAAGCACTCACCATTTGTGAGATAAAGGATTTGTCCTTATCCTCTAAAATCTTGATTTTTTGTTTAATTTTTTAAATTTTGGACACTGAAAAAATACAGAACAGTATGAAGAATGAAAAAAAGCCTATAAGCCCACAATTCATTAAGATTTTATTATATTTGCTTTTAGTCTTTTTAAATTAAAAAGGAGCTGGGTCACAGTGGCTCATACTATAATCCCAGCACTTTGGGAAGCCAAGGCAGGAGAATTGCTTGAGGCCAGGACTTCAAGCCTAGCCTGGTCAACATACTGAGACCCCCATCTCTAAAAAAAAAGGAAAGAAAAACTAGCCAGTTGAGGTGGTGTGTACCTGTAATCCCAGTTACTTAGGAGACTAGGGCAGGGGGATTCCTTGAGACCAGGAGTTCAAGGTTGCTGTGAGCTGTAATCACACCACTGTACTCCAGCCTGGGTAGAGGAGAAAGACCCAGCCTCATAAAAAGATTAATTAAAAAACCAAAACGTTACAGATTAAAGCCTTCTTTCTTCCCCATTCTGTCTCATCCTCTTTCCAGAGGCAGTTAATGCTATGAATTTGAGGTGTATTCTGAAAATATTTTTGAATACTTTTTGTATGCATTGTTATATATCAAAAGACAATAGATGTTTGTGTGTCTGTTTTAAATATACATAAGGGCAATTTACATACATTTTGTATATATTATCTCAGATGTCCTTTTCTTATTCAAATTAATTTATCCATGAATATGTCTATTAGTGGATGAGTTTTATTTGTATTATTTATAGTATCTGACACATTTAAATTACCTATACCATTTTGGTTTGGTTGGTTTTCTTGGCTTATTTCTTTTCTTCTTGTTTTCTATTGAATTGGTCTGTTTTTCTTTATTTCCTCTTCTAGTTTGAAAGTTATACATTCTATTTCTAGTCCTTTACCAGGTACCTTCAAAATTTTGTTATACACAATTCACACTATTTTAAAATAAATATCAAATTTAATTTATATTCTCCTAAATAAGCAAGAAATTTAGCGCATTTCACTCCACACAATCCTCTTCAGTCCCATATTACTATTGCTTGTTTTATTTCTATTTGGTTTTTAAAGATTGGTTATCATTATTAGTTAAACTATTTTCCCCTTCCTTGCCATTATTTTTGAATTCCATCTTTCATTTTGGCTTCTTGTTCTTTCTTGCAAAAAGTCTCTTTCAGCAGTTCTTTTGGTGAGAGTCAATTAACTCTCCTAGGTTTTGCATGTATAAAAATATATACTGCTTTCACTCTTGAACGATCCCTTATTTGGGGATAGAATTATAGGGAGTCAGTTTTCCTCCCTGAACACTTTGAAGATAGAATTCATTCTCTTCTGGTACTTATTGCTTCCAAGGAAAGGTTTGTTGTCCATCTGGATACGTGATTTTTCATTAGGAGATGGTTTGCCTTCTCTTTCTGATTACTTTTAAGATTTTCTCTGTAATACTCTGTAGTTTCGCTATAATGTGTCTGTGGTTGGAATTTTTTCTTGATCTTGCTGATGACTCAATGTGATTCATATTTATTTATTTTAAATCTTAAGTATTTCTTGGTTTTCAGAAATTCTCATTCATTATCTCTATTCTATTCTTCCAGAAATTCTACTAGAAATATACTGAATGGTCCGCTTTCTATTTTCCATGGCTCTCAGTGTCTTGTTCCTGTTTTTAATTTTCCTTATTTTTCAATGCTATGTTTGCTGTCATTTTTCAACTTTCCTTTCATTAATTTTCTTTTCAATTGTTTCTTTTTTGCTTCAATGAGTATATTTTCATTTCTTGGATTTCTACTCAGGTCTTTTCCAAATCTAATTGTTTTTATTTCATAATTTCCTAATCTTAGATTAGGCATTTGGGTTCTGTTCTTTTGTTACTAGGATCCTGTTTTAAAAATACCTCAGGATATATTGTTTCCCTATCCAAAATCCCCACATTACAGTGTGACTGGAGAGCTTTTAGAAAGAGGTGGGAAACATCTATTAGTTTTGGGTGTTTTTAGACAAAGTCTCACTTTGTCACCCTGGATAGAGTACCATGGCATCATACCTCTCAGCAACCTCAAACTCTTGGGCTCAAACGATTCTCTTTCCTCAGCCTCCTGAGTAGCTGGGACTGCAGGTGCCTGTCACAATGCCTGGCTATTTTTAGAGATGAAGTCTCTCACTGGCTCAGGCTGGTCTTGAACTTATGATTTCAGGCAATCCACTTGCCTTGGCCTCCCAGAGTACTAAGATTACAAGTGTGAGCCACTGTGCACAGCCTCGAGGTCTTTTTATCATCAAAGTAGATTCTGTTTGACCACACAATAAGAAAATAGGCTTGAAGTCCAGGTTCCTGTAAGTGTAGAGAAGCCACCCCAACCACCTTAAGGTATAACCAAGAAGATAGAATCCGAAAGAAAGAGATAAGAAAGTGAAGCTCTAAGCCCATCACTTCAAGGCCTTGCAGATATGTTGGGCCAGCTTCATGGGGATGTAACCTGTCCAGTTACTCAGGGCCCCACACTTGGAAAGGCCCCCCACGTGCTTTAATTCTCTGCTGCTGTCATAGTACTATCCTGAAATGCCTAATAATTTTGAACAAAGATCCCTTGATCATTTTGCATTTGGCCCTGAAAATTATGCAGGGGAAATTACTAGGGGAAGTTCTAAGGAGACAGGAAGAGGAAGTAAAGGAAAACTGACCTTTCTGCCCCCAGGGAATTGTGGGTAGAAGAGACATAAAGGTCAGAGAGGCACATAGATTCCAGCTCTTCCTCAGCCCAGGAAGGAGGATATTACTAGATTTGAGAGAAACACCAAAGGACGGGGTCCTTTTGTCCCATTTCACATTTTGGATTTTGGAAGGAGAATTCAATCTCCCCCCATACCACCTGAAAAACAAAATAATAAAGCCTTCTGAAAGGGACTTTAAAACAAAGACATTTTTGAAATTTAAAGAAGGTAGGGTTATAAATTTACTTACACTGTGCTCAGGTGAATAGAGAAAATGCCATTTAAGAGAATTTTCTATTTCACTCATTTTCAACAAACAGTTCTGAATATCCATAAAGAAATGGTAGGAAAAAAAATCTAAATTTTAAGTCAAATCCAGTAAATGTGGTCCAATGAAATAAATGAAATAGACCCTTTAAGTTTAATTTTCAATCTTTTCAAGCTTCACATTTCCACCTGTAACCTGTTTGCTCTCTGAGGTTGTGAATGGATGTAGCAAACATGGTCATATGGTGGTGGAAGCAAGGAGTGTTCTATTTCTACTGGTCCCTGGGGTAAGCTCTGGGTCTTTGCTCACCTCTACAGCAACAGAAGTTTTTTTTTTGTGATAGAGTCTCTGTAGAGTGCGATACTATCATAGCTCACAGCAACTTCAAACTCTTGGGCTTAAGTGATCCTCTTGTTTCAGCCTCCCAAGTAGCCTGGTCTACAGGCACCCACCACAATGCCCGGCTATTTTTTAGACATTGGAATCTCGCACTGGCTCTGGTTGGTCTTGAACCCGTGTGCTCAGGCAATTGACCTGCCTCGGGCCTCCCAAAGTGCTGGGATTACAGGCATGAGCCACCATACCTGGTCCCTAGAATTCCTCTTTAGAGATGCACAGATGATAGTGAGCAGGAACCAAGCAGAACTCCTCCTTTGCCTGGCTCCTGCTCACTATCAGCTGCGCATCTCTGAAGCTGGTGTAAACCACCATCTTACTCTGTCAGTCTGATCAAAGTTGGTTTTGTCCCAGTGCTCTTGATCCTGAGACAGGCTCTTCCACATCTCTGAGCTGTCTGGCCTGGGCTGTCCACCTACAGCCTCTGCAGTAGATTATCTTATTCTTACTAGGACAGGCTCAATGGAAGACCCACGGACTCCCAGCCCAAGCACATTCCAGATAAACTCAAGGCTGGGGACCAATTCAGGACCCTAAGAGGGCTCCATACCTTCATTTCCTCTTGTCACTGTGAGTTTAGGTTCTTTCTTCTTTTCTGGCATCGGAAGATTCTTTTTTTGCTATCAAGCCCTGCTTGAAATAATTATTTATTTATTTGCTTTAATATTTCTATGTGCTTAGAAAGATATTCTATCTGCCATCTTGTCTGGAAGTCCTAAAATCTTATTTTTGCTAGTAATAGCCTTTAAAACCATCTTTTCTAGGGTAAGTACTTCAATTTATCCTCTAAGTAAGCACAATCTGAAATAACAAAGTTTTGGTATGCAATTTGTGTTTATTTTTTTGTTATCTAGAATACAAGAACTTTTTTTTAATGCAATGACATTTTCCATTGTCCTCATTTATTTATCAATATAAATCCTCAACAGCAATTAGACTCTCTGAGGGGCTATTACATATAATGTGCATACTAGTATATAAATAAAATTATTCCTGTTAATCATGAAGTATAATAAGTAACTGTAGGAGTATTTACTACTAGAAAGCATCCAGAAGAGGCAAATGCCCTGTCTTTAGGGATCATATAATTTACTTAGAGCAGTAAGATTGCATGCAACATTTAAGTAACATTGCAAGTCTTTAGTTTAGCAAGTGTCTATTTCAGTGCTACTAAAACCACCTATCAAAAAATATTTGGAAAAGAAGAGATTACTGTTGATTGGGGTGCTTAGTAAAGTACTTATGGAAAAGGCTTGTCTTGTGTTGAAAGTTTCGGGATAAATTGGAGTTTAGAAAGCTTAGTAAAGGAGTAGTGTTGCATTCTCAAACTATTTTAGTAGTGACTATATGGATATTTTCCTTTTTCAGCTTATTTTCCAATTAGAAATAATGTTTATTGGATATTTTCTGATTTCAAATATAATACATGCTTATTGTAAAAAACAGGAAGAAGAAAAAGTACCATTTTACTTTATTTTATTTACATTTTACCTTTACAAAGTCAACAGATAACATTTTGACTCTATAATTTCAGTTTTTTCTATGCATATTTGTGTTTTATAAAAATAAAAGTTGGAATTATATTGACCTTATAATTTTTTAATCTGTCTTTTCCCACTTATTCTCATAAGCATTTTCCTTTTCAAAGATTTCTCTAAATCATGACTTTTACTATTTATCATATGTGCATATTTGATTACCCAATATCATATCGTGAGTCACTGGAGGAAAATCAGGTGTTTGAACGCTCAAGATACATTTTCACTGCCTTTCTAATAAGAGAACCCTGATTTCATTTAGGAATATATTATGCCCAGTTAAAGGTTATACCTCCTAGTCTCCTTAGCGTCGGTGTGGCCACTGACTAAGTGTTGGCCAATAAGATGTAATGGAACAGTTATTAGCAATTTGAAGATCTCTTCAAAGGGGGCTGATTCAGTTCAGAGCACTTCCCATTTGTTTTTGCCTCCTGTCAACTTCCCACTACATGGAAGAAGGAGGTGATAACTGGAGACCCAGCAGGCATCTTGGATTGTGAGATGACCTTGAAGAATGGAAGCTGCTTCTTGAGGATGTTGAACTGAGAGAAATCTTGGTCCTTGATGACACTATGAAGATACTGTGGGGAAGAAATTCTCAGGACTCTGACAAAAGCACAGCTATTTGGGAGACAGGTAGAGAAAGAAAGCAGGCCAGAAAACAGATTGCATGGTTACAGCAACTCTCTTCCCATACTCCTGTAAATCTTCATGACCCTGACAAGGGTATAGCCATCCTGCGAGGACAGCTAGTGATAGAAAGCAGGTCAGACACCAAATGGCATGGTCACAGCAATCCCTTCCCTCCTCTCCTGAAATGTTTTAAGGCTGGTGTTCCTGGGAAGCATCAGGATCTCCTATCCTGATCCTGGTTGGCACTAGAGATAGGGGTTTATGCAAGATTAATGCTTTTTGTCGAAGGCAGTAATTCAGACATCAGTCTTGGATACAGCACTTGTCGCTCTGCAGGAAAGATGACTTCCCTCACCTCTCATGACCCCCTCCCGCATTCCAAGTACACTAATAAAAGTCCCTTGAAACTGTGTGAGCTGCGCTGACTTTTGTTCCTTTAAAATAAAGCCTATCTTTAATCCCTGGACTGGCCTTCTCTCCTTCTTACAGACTCTGGCAGGACTCTATCCCTAAGTCTCTCAGATACTAGGTTAGCTCTGGATGGCCTATCTCTGTTGCGAGAGAAAGAAATATGTTTTTATCTTGTTTCAGTGTTCCCTTATATGCAGAGAAACCCAGTTCTAACTGATACAGACACTTAGGCTGATTCCAGTCGGTTGCTGTTAAAAACTATGCTGCAATTAACATCCTTGTTTAAACCTATCTGCACATTTGTCTGAGAATTTTAGGATATATGTATTTCTAGAAGTTGAATTGTCAATTAAAAGATTTCTAAACTTTAAAATTTTTTTTAAATAACCTGCCTAATTTGAGAAGGCATTCTTAGTGGGGAATCCTCCTGGACAATGAACAAATGATGTGTGAATACATATCCTGAATGTGTGGCTAAAACTCTACTGTTCCCTTAACTAGACTGGATGAGGAAGCACAGTCAAAATGATGAAAAATAACCCAATAAAATAATGGTGTTGCAGGCCCATCAGGTAGTTATTCTTAAGATTTTCATTTGAATTAAATTGTAAAGTAATAGACCAAAAAAAAAAATCCTAAAATGAAACAAAACCAAAACTACCACTTAGATCCATTTCCTTCCTTGGTTTTACTGATAGTTCACTCTGGATTAAGAGATGATTATTGTTAGGGAGTTAGGTGAGTCAGCAGTTTTCAAATTTTAGCACACTTAAAAGTCCATGGAATGCCTATTGGAAAATGTAGATTCTGATTCAATGGGTCTGGAGAGGGCCCTAAGAATATGCATTTCAATAGGTGCACCACCTTGAGCAGCACTGATCCAGATACTTTACTTTTCCACCTTAGATGTATGCCTCCCAAAATTTATGTTGGAATTTGATCTCAGTGTCATAGAAGGGGGCCTAAAAAGTAGGTGTTTGGGTCTTGAAGAGAATAATGCCCTCCCTGGTGGGGAGAAGTGAGATCTTGTGCTGTTAGTCCCTGTGAGAGCTGGTCCTTAAAACCAGGAGCCTGAAACCTTCTTTTTATCTCTCTCTCTCTCTTTGACTTCTGCACAAACTGGCTCTCCTTTGCCTTCTGCCATGAGTGGAAAGTCTGAGGCTCTCACCAGGAGCTGAGCAGATGCCAGCACCATGCTTCTTGTGCAGTCTGCAGAACCTTGGGCCAAATGGCACTTTTTCTTTATAAATTATCCAGCCACAGGTACTCCTTCAGAGCAACACAAACTGGACACAGCTGGTGCCTGAAAGTCTGTCCACTGGTAAATCTTGCTGCCTTGCTGCTTATTAGTTCTTACAGAGAAGTTGACCAAGGATGGGCATAGAAGTGCAACTGAGATTGGCAGTTTTACTCTTTTCCATCCGTTGACTGACATTTTGTGGCTCTGGATATAAAGTAATGGCCATACTTATGAATAATGGATATGATATTTTCAAAATTATTTAATGTATTTTTTATTCCCTTTAAATCAAGATGCCATATGGCTCCCCATCCTTTTAATCAATGAGTTTCAATGCTTCAGGGGCAGGGCAGTCATTGGCTAGAACACCAAAGTCATCTCTCAGCTTTGACTGTCAAATGAAGCTTTTTATGTATCGTATCCCCAGGGAGAAAGTGCTGTTGAAAGCTTGCCTGCGTCAAGAGAGAAAAGGAATTTTTAAATTTCCAAAGCTCCCTTTATGTATCATTTATTTCTAATCTTATTGGATTCTTAATAGAGAATGAGGTATTCAAAATCTCTACTTTTTGTATTTTCTTGAGGTTTTCTTTACAGCCAAGTACATGATCAATTTTTGTAATATGTCTTTCCTTCAATGGATGTCAAGTCCTTTAGCTATTAAAACAAGTGAGTTGATCATAATGTTCAGTTCCTCTGTGTCTGTATTTATTTTTTGCCTCCTAGATCTCACTGCTTTGAAAGAATTGCATTAGAATCTCCACTCTAACTGTATTTTATTCATTCTTTTTGAATGTTGATTATTCTTTTTGAATTTGTTTCATTTTTATCAAAGTGATATTTTTTTGCAGCAAATTATACTCTGATGCTTAAAACAATAAGAAAAAAAGCCACAAAGTCCCTTACTTTATTCTTCCTTTTCCCCAAATTCTCAATCCCCAGAAGCAACCACTTTCATCTCTTTTTGATTTATCTTCTTGTGATTACCTACATATTTCAAAATAACATGAAACATTGGCTTTTAAATTTTAAATATTATCCATTAATTTGGAAAATGAGTTTGAGGAGAAATGCAGATAAATAGCTATATTCAATCTGCCACATTTGAAGTCTGTAAGGAGTGAGAAAAAAGTGCAAGAGGTAACATATGTGAACCCTGGTACTTCCCATCTAGGACAAAACCCTTCTTGGGAGGTAATGAGTAGAAACTGGAAGATATGTTTCTCTCTCTCTCTCTCTAAAGGGAAAGTCTATTCTGTCTCCTAGGCTAGAATTAGTGATCCAATTATAGCTCTGTATACCTCAAACTCCTTGGCTTAAGCAAACCTCCTGCCTCAGCCTCCCCAGTAGCTGAGATTACAGGCACCACCATAGCTGGCTGATAGGCTAATATTTTAAATTTTTTTGTAGAGATAACCTCTCACTGTGTTGCCTAGGCTGGTCTTGAACTCCTGGACTTAAGAGATCCTCCTGCCTCAGTCACCCAGAACACAATGGCTTGACATTGTGCCTGACATAAGGTACATTTAAAAATATTTCACCAGCACCTACCATTTCAGGGAAAATGCCCTCATGAGCTTACATTCTAATGGAAGAGTCAGACAATGAACAAATGTGGAAAATACATGTTGATTTGCAAAAATAAAAAAAAATTCTATGGAGAAAATAAACAAAGCAAGAAGGTATATAGGGTGGGGAGATGGGATTGGGAAGAGGCTCATAATTTTAATTATGGTCAATGTAGAAGGCCTGACTGAGCAAAGTATGAGGTAGGTGAGAGAACCAGCTAAGTGTGTTCCAAGAAGAGCAGAATGAAGGAAGGGCAAAGGCAGGAAGTGAGGTCAGGAAGGCAACCACAGGGCCCAGTGGCAAGAAGGGGTGAGAGTCATATTATGTAGGGTTTTTTTTTTTTTAATAATTTTATTGAATCATAATTATGTACATTGGTGCAATCACAGGGCACGATTCATATACATTCAGAAATATTTTGATCATACTGTTACAGATATCCTTCATGGCATTTCCTTGATCACTATA
>CAUYON010191608.1:0-27580 GCA_963573935.1 Arctocebus calabarensis
ATATTGAGCAATAATAATAATGCAAAAAAGTAACATTCACATTGTCAAGTAAGAGTATGTCTATTATAGAATGCTTTGATGCTGAGCTTCAGTATGGAGTTATCCGTTAACTTCTTATTTTTTTTTCCCAAAGTCTCAAAAAATAGACAACTAATATTTATAAATAAAAATAAAAGATAACTTCAAAAAATAGATCATGCCAAATCTTATGGAAAATAGAAAAAGAAGAAATACTTCAAAATCATTCTACTGCATCTGGATACACCTGATACTAAAATTGGAAGGTATCATTATTTCTTAAATACCCTTAAGACGTTCCTTTTTATTTGTACTGAGCCCAGGCTTGTTAACAGATGGCATTGTCTCTGCAGCCTTGCCTTCACATGGTGAGAAGGTTAGCAAATTCAATATAGTCTTTTAAACAAACTGCTGCTAATTATGTAATTTCTCATGTTTGGTTTGGAGCCAACAGCAGGATTCTGTTTGGATTATTTAGAGTGAAGATACCTTTCCTGCCTCTTCTCCAGCTCTTTGCAAAGGAAGCGTGGCTCGGGAGGCCTGTGGCAGGTGGCCTGGGAATTCTAACTAGTTTCCTTCTTGGTCATTTCTTTGTTCAGTGGACTTCCAGGGAGGACAGGACAAAGGAATGGCCCCTCTCAGAGAGCCAACCTATAGCACTGACTTGGTCTATGAGGTTGCAGATGAGAGCAGAGGATCTTTGATTCTAAAATCATTTGCTCATTTTTGGATTTTGGTGATGACTTTTAGCCAGCAACTGCTCAAGTGTAGTGGAGGGTGGTTCTAACAGATTTTATCAAAACTTCACCAAGTGGGCACAATGTAGGGGTGTACGGCACACCTTTGGGTGTGGGACACAACCGTAAGGAGGACTGTACCTACCGAATTCAAATACTGTGACTTGGTTGGTTATACCCTCACATTACCCAAAATTTAAAAAAAAAAAAAAAAGACCAAAAACCTCCCCCCCAAAACCCTTGAGGTCAACCCTCTTTTTCTGTAAAGAGTAATAAACTAATAAATATTTTAGCCTTTATGGGCCATGCTGTCTCTGCTGCAGCTGTTCAGCTCCCATGTTGCCGTGTGGAAACCACCACAGGTGCACAGGCAGAAAGCCAGATTTGGCTTGTGGGCTGTGGCTTGCTGAACCTTGGACTAGCCAATGATTTTGTCTTCTGGGACATAGATGCGTTCATGAAAACATAAGGAGAGAAATGGACCCTAGTCCAGAAAAACAAACATGTTCAGGTACGAGGGTGTGTATGCACATATACACTCCCCATAAAATACTAAGCCTTCAATTTCAAGAGGTTATATATTCTCAAAACTCTTCCATGGATCCAGGTCAGAATCAGGGGTGTCCAACCTGCAGCTTGCAGGCTGCATTATGCAGATTATTTGAGGACTGTTTTACTTATCACAATAATTATGCACAGACTTTTTTTTTTTTTTTTTGCTCATCAGCTTTCATTAGTATTTATGTTTTTAATGGGAGGCCCAAGACAACTCTTATTCTTCCAATGTACAACAGAAACAGAAAAGGTGGATGGTGATCCTGACTGAGGGCTTTTGTGATGGACTGCTGGGTGCTCGGGGACAGTTATTCTTTTCCGACTTTAATCAGACTCTGCAGAGAGGACTTGAGCTAGACAGAGCAGCATTTACACGGCACGGGGGCCTTAAAGGGAAATGCCGTGGACACAGCCACATCGGAAGAATGGAGGTGGAGCCTGTGGGGAGAGATGGGGTCGGTCCCAGTTCCGTGGGGACACTTGAGCGAACGGCGAGTGACTTGGTGATTTCCAACACAGCTTCCTCCTTCTGGCCCCTCTCAGACTGTCCCAGTCCACAGTGTCCTCTGCTTTCACTAGAACAGGGTCCAGTTTAACATGAGTGACTGTTTTGCTGCTTATTGTTGGATGGGTGTCAGGGTCAAGTTTCCCAGAATTTATCCTAGTATTCTTGAAGACAAGAGCTAGCAGACCCCGGGTTTCTTTTGTCCTGTGAGGGCATTCTTCACAGAACCGGGACTCTTCTGGGACAGGTACGGGGAAGGTCTAACACCTGGGCACCTGCTTTCTGATAATGGTGCCACATAGACGTACACAGCGTGGGAATAGTGCTGCTGCCACTGCGCTCATAGTGAAGTAGCTGCTGTCTTCTCATGGGCATGAACTCTGTGTGCTAAGGAGCATGCGTTCATCTAGTGGAAGTGAAGAGTTGAGCTCTGGAGCGGCAGCATGGTCACCTGCCCCAGGACTGCAGCGGTGCAAACCCATATCTACCTCCCTGGCCCCGAGTTATCTTGGCCTTGAGGCTTTCTCTTATTGGGACGAGTTATAGCTCACAGTGATTTAAAAATTGGCCTGGACACCAGCCTGAACAAGAGCAAGACCCCATCTCTACTAAAAGAAAAAAACTAGCCAGGCCTGGTGGCAGCACCTGTAGTCACAGCTACTCAACAGGCTGAGGCCGGAGGCTCGCTTGAGCTCTGGAGTCTAAAGTTGCTGAGAGCTAGGCTGATGCCAAGGCACTGTTGGCTGGGACAACATAGTGACACTCTATCTCAAAAAAAAAAAAATTGGCCTAGATTTACATGACGTGGCATTTAATTAATGTGAAAGTTTGGCCTCTATCTAATTGCTATTGTTGTTGATTGTTCTTTTTGCTTCTGAAGATGAACGAGAACAGAGACCTTCTGAGAGTTACCTCATTGCCCTTTTCCCAAATACGATTCCAGCCTGTGTTTCCTGCTCATAGACGTGACTCACTGGTGAGTCAGGGGCTGAGGCAGCTTGTGTCCTTTATGTTCAGTGCCACCAGCTTATCATTTGTCCTATAGCCTCTCTACCCCTACAGGTCCCTCTCCGCCTCCCGACTCCCCCAGAATTGGTCATCTCCTCCTCTGCATCCCTGAGGCCCAGGACGGACCCCCTTGCCCTGGCTGTCCTCCCAATGACTCAGCCACCCTTAAACCGCTCAGGGGAAAGATTTCAGATAGTGAAGCTGGTGGCATCTGGGATGCTGTGGCTGACTGGGAGCCCAAGCTGTCTTCTAAGGCGGACTGGAGTGTGATCTCAGGCAGGTCACTTATCATCTGTCACTGTGTCCGGAGACTCTGGTTTATAAGGTCTCTGTGGGGTCCCTGTGCTTTGTCATCATATGGTCACATTTCTTCTCCCTCTCAGTGTGGAACATTGCAAAATCTCCCCCGCACCTTCCCTGCTTGAGTCTCTCCCAGTCACTGGTCACCGACCCATTCACTCTGTTGTTCGACTCAGCAGTTACTCCAGCATTTCGAGGTGCCGGTGTGAATGCTGAGTCATTTTCGGGCACCAAGGGAAGGGAGTGAGATTTTCTTTTCCAGAGTTGCTGTTTCAAGCCCTGTTCTAGAGTGTTGTTCCCATGAGGCGCTCCCTGGGCCTCCGCTTCTTCAGACACAGAGCAGATAGGCGTCCCGATAGGGGCTCCAGGTCCCCTGGGATAGCCGCGGGCCCTGAGGCCAGACCTCTGTGTCAGCACCAGTGGGGCCGCTTGAAGCTGTGACTTGGGGGAAGTGTCCAACAGCTCGGAGCCCATTTCTTCATAGGCATATTTTGAGGACTGAGAAAGATAATTTGGCCAATGTGGAGACTCAGGCCTGTGATCCTAGCACTCTGGGAGGCAGAGGCAGGTGGATCCCTGGAGCTCAAGAGTTCGAGACCAGCCTGAACAAGAGCAAGAGGAAGAGCAAGACCCCTGTCTCTACCAAAAACAGAAAAATTCTCTGGGCATTATGGCAGGTGCACATAGTCCCAACTACTCAGGAGGCTGAGGCGAGAGGATCTTTTGAGCTCAAGAGCTTGAGATCACTGGGAGCTATGACGCCACCAAACTCGACCCAGGTGAGAGGGAGACTGTCTCAAAGAAAAAAAAGAAAAGAAAAAAGAGAGAGAGAAAGGTGAGGCACGTTGGGTGTCGCATAGTCCTTAATTAACCAAGAGTGACGCCCAGTGTATGCCACTGTCCGTCTCTCCTCTGCTTCCTCCGGTGCTAAACCATGACACTTTGAGTCCTTTTCAGTTTTCACGGTGCTTTCAGGTGCTGTTTCCTACAGTCCTCGCAGCCGCCTTATACAGAGAAGGAGGTTTGTAGTTACCTGGAACAGTCAAAGAAACGGTCTCAGAGCCTGAGCATGACTTTGACCTAGTGCTCTGTGCTACGTCTAGTCGACCGTCTGCTGGCGTGCTCATCGCCAACCTCAGTGCCGGGCAGGAGCTGTGGGGAAGGGGTCCTCTTCCCAAGGAGGTCATGGGGATAGGGAGAGGGAAGGTGACAGGTAGAATATACCCGAAGCTACCGTCACTCCCAGAAATATTAGGTACCCACGGAGTACAAAGCCGTGAAATTAATAGGATTTACTAAACTTTTAAAATGCCATTCATTTTTTCAATTACTTTCTCATGATTATCTTACAAGAAGCAGGCTCTGAAAGTGAGGCATGATTCCGCTCAAGTCATAATTTAACGAAACAAACAAAAACCCCCCTATGTATAAGTTTCTCAAGGTTGGGGCAGGTATCTAAGCTATGATAAACTTTTTTTGATTGGATAGAGGTTATCTTCTTCAGCAAGGTCATATGCCACATTCAGGGTGGTGGGCACTATATTCTTATACTTGTTTTTATCTTGATTCCAACATGGGAAATTCCAGAAATCTGTCTCTAGTCCAGACCTCTGGCTCTGTCGGTGATATCATTCTGACCCAGCTCCTGTGGTGGCACCTTGACCCTGGCACTGTCATCTGGCCTTTCTTCCACCTTACCTGCCGTCGTCAGCCCCGCCAATGTGTCTTGCCAAATATTTCCAGATCCTGCTTGCATTCTCTGAGTTACTGTAGGAGGCTCCTTAGTGATCCTCAGCCTCCGCTCATACAGTTAGCAAATACTCTTGAGCACCCACTGTGGCCAGACACTGTTTTGAGTGCTGCCACCACATGCCGTAAGACAGACATGTTCCTTGCCTCGTGGACCTGGAGGTCAGGGCTGAGATACAGGCATTAACTGAGGCATTGTAGGAATGGAGTCATTATGACGAAGGGCTGTGAGGTCGTGCGTTGTGGATCTCAGGTCTGAGCGGAGGAAAGGCTTCTCTGAGGAAGCTGACGGGTAGTAGCCGTGAGCTAGGTGCCCACCGTGGGGCAGGAGGAGTCAGTGGGAGTGTGGATGTGAGGGTGCTGGGATGAGAGAAGAGGGATTTCAGGTAAAGAGAACACGTGCTTGCAGACCAGACAGTTGAGAAATAGGAAGAAATCCAGAACGCCTAGAGTGGAAAGAGGGAGAGAAACAGTGGCAGGAAGCAAGATTGGAGCCAGGCTGTGGTGAATCTTCTAGAACCATCTAGATTTGGGAGATCCAGAGAAAAAATAGGATGTGATCCCAGTAGGATATGGCATGATCTTGTTTGCAATTTTTTAAAGATCTCTATGGAAGCAAAGTTGAGAACGGATTGGAGGGACCTAAGAGTGAACACAGGGAAACCAGTTAGGTGCCGGTTGAATGTAGTCATTAGAGGTGATGGTGCCCGCCTTGGGTTGTTGGCAGCAGTAAGCAGAATTAGGAAACATTTAAAGGCAGAAATGAGTGGCCATACGCTAGGCACGGTGGCTCACACCTGTAATCCTAGCACTTTAGGAGGCCAAAGCGGGTGGATTTCTTGAGCTCAGGAGCAAGAGTGAGACCCTGTCTCTGCTAAAAAATAGAAAAGAAAACTAGCCAGGCGTCATGGTGGACACCTATAGTCCCAGCCACTCGGGAAGCTGAAGCAAGAGGATTACGTGAGCCCAGGAGTTGGAGGTTGCTGTGAGCTGTGATGCCATGACACTCCACCCAGGGCGACAGAGTGAGACTCTGTCTTAGAGAAACGCATGGTCATGATGTCTTAATGCATGTAGGGCATGGGGAGGGACGACTGGCAGCTTCTTGGTGGGTGCCACTCACGGTGACAGGGCTGCTTAGAGGGATAGAAATGGGAGGGGGGGAAGAAGGTACATTCAGCTTCATATTTGTGAGGGAATATTGGGTAGAGATGCCCTGACCAGCTGTTCCCCATCCTGTCACCTCCCATTCTGGGTCTCCCTACACACAGCCTGCAGAATAACGACCCTCAAACTCCAGATCAGGAAACTTTCAGTGGACCAATATGTGCAGAACCAAGGTCAACTTTCTTACCTTCTCAACTGGCGGCTCCCCACGAGACACGCAGTCCCAGGTGCTGTATAAATCTTGAGTTACTCCTAGTATAACTACTGATTTAAAAAATGCCACGTTGCCATGGTACTTGAAACATGGAAGGGGCTCCTACAGCTGTCATCCAAGTTCAGGCAGTCTCCAGGCGGTGAGCTTTCACTTTCAGTTTTTGTTTAATTTAAAACATGATGAAAAGAAACCTGGATCTGTGGCTGTGTGTGAGGCTCAGCTTGCTTTCTCTTTTGCTGTGTCCTCCACCTCCCAAGCTCCGGCCAGGTGTCCCTGTGTGGAGGTGGGACAGGTTGTTTGGAAGCATCCACCACCAGACAGTGGGTGTGTCTCAGGGCATAGCAACCCAGGCAACATCCCTGACCACAGGAGGTGCTAGCTGAGGCCCCAACAACATCAAACCAAAGAAGATGCTGCCCCCACGCAGTGTAAATGCTTCTGTTATGTGCGGTTGGGTGGAGGAAAAAGATCTGTTTCTCTCCCATCCTAGGTTCGTGGCTGAGGCCCCTGTAACAAAAGACAGACTAACAAGAGAAAAACCTAAAAGTTCTATGGGACATGGAGGACTTCATAAGGAAATGAAGACCCAAAGAAACAGTTCAGCCTGAGCATCATTATGCTAGCTGGCGAAGGGAGCTGTGTGTAATAAAGTGGGGGGACTTAGCACGGCCTGTTTGTTCAGACTGTTCCCTGTGACTCTGTGTCTTCACAGGAGTAAACATGCTCCTTTTCTCCAGGTGAGCAGAAGGCACCTCTCACTTGAGGGTCTTATGACCGACTTCACGGCACCATCAGAAAATCCTTCCTAGGTTTTATGACCAGCTACAAAGGAGAAGATGAGAAAGGTCAGAGCCTCCTTTCGACACATGTCCTTTCTCTGGTGCCTTCAGACTACAAGGTGTCATAGTTGGGGCAGCATGTCCTGAACCCCAGCAGCATCTAATGATCGTTTCTTAAAGACAGAGGTGGGTAGATAGTCACCACCACCTCTCTCTCTCTCTCTCTCACACACACACACACACACACACACACACATATGTTTAAGTTTTATATTTTGACCTAGTAGGAAAAGGATATCTAGAGAGACATAAAGGGAGAGAAAAAGAAAGAAAAAGGGAAGTGTAACTGAAGAGGAGGAGAAAGAGACTAAAAGAACAGAGTCAGAGGGTAAGAGCTGAGAGGCACTGAGCCTCCTTCTGCCCTGCCACTCAGGCAGGGCTGGCATCTCACCCAGGGGAGGGACACCGGGGCCTGGGAAGGAAAGACGAGCCAGGAGAGAAGGGGCAGAGAGGGGAGGAGGGCTCCTGGACCGGCAGATGGGGGCTTCCACTCGGCTGTCTATGGGGTGTGGGGCTCTGGGGCTCTGGGTGACTCTGGGTGACTGGATTTCAATGCTCATTAGCTCTTTCTGTGCTGGGAAATAGCTGATCAGTTTCTGTGTTCAAATGCAAAGGCTGTTTAGGGTGTTTGTTAGTTATGGGTGTGTTGGCGGGGTGGGGGGTTGCCCAGGGATGCTTAGGAATTTTGCATCCCAGCATTCTGCAAATTTAGTGTGAGTCCCTGGAACTTGAGAGTCCTTTTGGTAGATGATAGGTGCCTCATTCCCCAGAACCTGAAAGTTAGCTTTGGAGTGAGGACTGCATTTTTAACCCGAGACTCCCCCTATGACTCCCATCCTTAAAATCAAGTTTCTTTGTTTACTTGTTTTGAAAACACTTATTCTTCCTTGTAAATGTGTGTGTCAGGCCTGAACGTTTGAATTAGCTTTGATTAAAGCTGCCTCACTGTTCGTTTAGTTGCAGCACAGACAGCTTAGTGATAAATCAAAATGTAAGTAAAACAGTAATTCAACATTTCCACGAATGTCTAGGTTACTTACCTTTGAATAGCTCTTCAGCTTGTTTTTTTTTTTTAATTCAAACTTTGAAAGCTCATGTTAGATTAGATAATCCTAGGAGTTAAAAGTAGGGAATATACTTTGGGCGTATCTGGTCTTCATGGCTGATAGAATTAAGGAGGCTGCGGCTTAGAGGAACCCTTTCCACATTACAGCACATATTACAGAAGTTCTTTTCTTCAGCATAGTTCATATTGTATCAAATTTCTGAAACTTAGAAAAAAATGATTTTTCCATTTCTTCACTCTGCAAATTAGTGATATATTCTAAGGATTAACAAATCAATTGCTTCAAATGCTTGATATGATACTATTATACTTGAGCTTAACTTGCTTTTATGTTTTCTCATTCACAGAACGGCATTTAACTTTCTCACGGGACATTTTGGGTACATTTAATAAAGATACAAAAGCAGAAGGCAACAAAATGTTTCTTTTCAGTATTTATTTGCTCCTCTTGCCTCATAAAACAATTTTTAAAATCATTCACTCTTTCTGATTATCTTTAACACTTAAGTAGTCTCCTTCCTGTTATGTCTGATTGAATTATGACATTTTACAATTTGCCAGGCATTAAACTAGATGCCGGGGATATCACGATGAGTAAGCTATGAGCCTTGCCTTCAAAAAACTTGTGTTTTTTTTTTTGTTTCTGTCTTTCGTGAAATGGCGTGTAACCCAGGATCTGACAGCATCGGCAAGTATTAAGTTAATATTTCATTTCTTTTTCATGAAGAAAACTAATAGATCTTTTTATTCCCTAGAAATTCCTTTATCTTTCCTGTACTGACACCACCCAATTGGAATAAAAATACACCAGGCTAAAATTTTAGAAAAATTAATCATCTTCTCTGGCCAATACAATGATCAGGTGAACAGTTCCTGGTTGTATACCAAGTGCAAGTTTAGTTTTAAGCCACATGTGAGGATATTTTTTCATAGATTGTATTGTCTCTCTGTAACTTCCATTCTACTCAAAGCACAAGCATTAATTTTTTCAACATTTCTGGAATTCCTGCACACCCAGAATTAGAGTCTTTGCTAAGTAAAGCCGCTGAGGAGCAATGCGTGACAAGAATTACTACATATTGGCTCGGCGCCTGTGGCTCAACGGGCTAAGGCGCCAGCCACGTACACCTGAGCTGGCAGGTTCGAATCCAGCCCGGGCCGCCAAACAACAATGATGACGGCTGCAACCAAAAAATGGCCGGGCGTTGTGGCAGGCACATGTAGTCCCAGCTACTTGGGAGGCAGAGGCAGGAGACTCGCTTGAGCCCAGGAATTGAAGGTTGCTGTGAGCTGGGATGCCACGGCACTCTATCCAGGGTGACAGCATGAGGCTCTGCCTCAAAAAAAAAAAAGAATTACTGCATATTTATCCTGTTTGTGCACAACATTGTGAGGAGTCTGAGTAGATGGAGTTTTAAGGAAAGGAAGTGATTTGGTTGGCAGATCTAAACCGTGATAACCCAGGGAATGTACATATAAACTTTTTCTGGGTATTCCCATTAAAAATAATCTATGTGGGAAGTTGGTTAAGAAGAAACAAACAAAAAATTTTTTTCAATCCTTTACCTAAGATATAATAGAGGTGCCAAGTGAAGAAGAATTGTGTTTGAGTGTTTGTGGTTGGTTAGACACAGTTTCAGGAAAGCCCCATTCATTAAGAAGAGAAGTCAGGAGGAGGTATGTTGAGGTATGAATACTGTATACCAAGGGGAAATGTATTTTATGTGGGCATTGGTGATCAAGCACACTTTCTTTTGCCCTTCAAGTATCTGGGGTAGCATCACAGGACCTTGTGTAGAAGTGCTTCGGGGATCCACTTGGGTTATATTTTCAGTTGAAACTGGCCTAACACAAAGCCCTGCGGGCAGACGTTCATCCAGCTACACGGCTGTGCTCCAGGACACTGTCCCATCAAGGTGCGTGGTGCAGGGCACGTCCCTGGCAGGAGTCGCACCTCTTCGAAGCTAGTCAGACTGTGAGGAGGATGCAGGGATGTAGGGAAGGATTCCAGAAGGAAGGGCCATGCTTGGCGAGCTTCACTGGGGGCAGGCACCGTGGGTAACCCTTCTCATTCAACCCTCACGCCCACCCTGGAGATAGCTGTGACTGTCCTGACTTGCTCCTGTGGGAAGTGTAATTGGAGACAGAGGCCAGATGCCTCTCCAAGGACCCCAGGGCTGTGAGGCCATAGGACCCCTGGTATAGCCATTAGTCATGCTTCTATCTGTAAACAATAAAACTGACACCACTGGCGCTGGACACCACTTACCCAGTCCGTTATCTGGACTCCCTTAAAAGTTTAGGAAGGTCTGTATGGATTTGAGATGATGAGGCTCTCTGCCCCTACACATTTCCTGTCTGGCTAACCTCAGCATAAGAAACTGTTCAGATCCATATCTATATCCATATTCAAAATCGATAGGCATCGTAAATCAAGTTGTCATGCTCTGAGTGGCAGAGGCACAACCCCTTCTTAAGGCAACACGCGGCAGTGGCCGGGTCTTCCCAGAGTCTGGACCAGAGCGTTATGACCTGATGTGTCTAGCTCCTATTCAAGGAGTACTAGCTCGGGTGCCTGGAGAACCTCCCAGAGATCCCTCCAAGGGCAGAGCTGTCACTGTGCCCCTGTGGACGTCCTACAGCGGTGGACAGGCGTCCCTGCGGGGGAGGGCCATTGCACGCTCCACCGTCCCTCTCTCCCAGGTGCAGGAGCTTGTTTCAGAAAAGGTAGCTGCCGCTGGCAATATTTAACAGTCTGTATCGCCCTGTGTTGTAAGATTTGAAACCACTGATGGTTTTTCAAAAGGTGAGATTTGAAAACTTCCATCTGTTCTCACATTCCTCTGTTGGCCAATGATGAATCAATGTCTTTTGTTAATTTCTCAAAATGATATACTGCACAAAGAACAGAAATAGCATGTTGGCATGAAGCATGCTCTTCTTGTGGGCCACCTCCCTTAACACCCCGCTCTCTGCCTCCAACCATTTCTGGCCTGTTCCCGACGCATCAGTTTATTGCCACATTAAGTGTCTTCACATTAAGTTACTTTATTAAGTAACTTCTGTGCTAGGAGGGTGCTGCCAGTGGGCCTCTAGAAACACAGAATGGTGCCAGTTTTTTCTGTAGATCTGTCAAAGAGAGACCTGTGGAACTGGAAAGGGATTTGGTCATCCCAGAACTGTTCAAAGAAACTGTATGTTTCAAGGCAGCAGTCTTCAACCTTTTTGGTACCAGGGAACATTTCATGGAAGACAGTTTTCCACCAGTGAGGCAGAGCGAGGGGAGGTTTATTACATTTATTGTGCACCTTATTTCTATTATTGTTACATTATAATATTAATGAAATAAATATAAAACTACAATTCCATAATCCAGAATCAGTGGGAGCCCTGAGCTTATTTTCCTGTTACTAGTCAGTCTCATCTGAAGATGATGGGAGACAGAGACACCTGTCTTTTGCTGTTATAAAGCCTTCCATCAGATGTGACTTGACTGTCACTTGTCACTCATCAATAGGGCTTTGATATGAGTCTGCAGGAAATTGATCTATCATGGTCTCCGCTGAAGATAATCTGTGTCTGCAGCTGTTCCCTAACACTAGTGTCACCATCTCTACTCCACCTCCGATCATCAGGCATTGCATTCTCATAAGGAGGATGCACCTGAATCCCTTGTATATGCAGTTTGCAGCAGGGTTTCTGCTCCTGCGAGAATCTGATACTGCTGCTGATCTGACGGGAGGTGGCGGAGCTGAGTGATGGGAGCGGCTGTAAATACAGATGATGCTTGCTGGCTCGGCCTCTCTCACCTCCCGCTGTGCAGCCTATTCCTAATAGACCAGGGACCAGTGCTGGTCTGTGGCCTGGGGGATGGGGACTGCCGTTTTAAGAAATATCTTTATGTCAATCTTTTTTATTTCCAGCATGGGAGGAACCATTCAGGTTATCTTGGGGCTTCCCTCTTATTTTTACGTGGTGCAAAATTGATAGCTCTCTTTCAAACGGTTACTGACCCAACAAAAGATTTTATGCACTCAGGCTGCGTACTGTCTGGGTTTTGATCACATTCTTTTGTCTTCTGTGCTCTTTTGTTCTTGTGAAGAGGCAGATCACAAATTGATTTTTTGCGTGTAAAATGTGTAAAATGAAGGAAACTGTGGTTTTAGAAGATATAAGAATGGCTCTTCAGTCTTCACAGAGTAACATTTTATCATCGTGTTGACTATTATTACCGGTTTCAAAAGCGTGTGATTTTGAAAAGTTGGTTTACAGTTAGGGGAGTTGCAGGTTGGTGTCTTGTCTCCACGGCAAATATAACTGTTAGAGTTGCCGAATAATGTGTCCTGAGTAACCTCAAGGACTAGCACCAGGGGACACAGGACTCTGGGAGCAAGGTCTTTAGCAAATGAAAGGTGGGGTGGGGCAGGTGAGAACAGAGGAGGGTGGTGCTGGTTGCCAGAAGCTTCTCACAGTGGAGCTGAGAAGCAGGCTTGTTACTGGCAGGATTGGCGAAGTCTCCTGCCCAAGAGAGATTTTTATGGTAAGCAGTAATAGAGTCTGGGGGGCTCAGTGTCACTTCACCTTTCTTAGTGTTTGTGAAGGGTTAATTCTCACTGAAAGATGCCACCGTACACCCTGAGTCTGCCAGTACTCTGCTTCCTCTCTTACCCTCGACATTGAAGACCCTGCCAATGTCTTCCTATGAAGTCTTTGGCATCTTTTTCCTTCATAAAGTATATATGTGTGTGTGTGTGTGTGTGAGTGTGTGATGTGTGTTTCGTTCACATATGTCATGGGTCTTCCATTTTATGTGCAAATATTAATTTCTGATATCTCCTTTGGAAAGAGATAAGCTTGAGAGGGGAAAGTTGTAGGTTTCAAATGGCAGCACTCATACACGTGAGTGTACAGTCCAGAACCCCCCTTCCATGAGGCAAGTCTGCAGGGCAAGCAGCGTGGTGCTCATCCCACAGAATCATTTTATGCTTTCTCTGCAGCATAAAATAGCTGCCCCTTTGTGATACTGAAAATATGTGTTATGGGGAGGAGCGAGGGAAATGGGGGGTTATAGTGTATGGCACACCTCTTGGGGACAGGGCGCAATTATAAGAGGGACTTTACCTAACAAATGGAAACAGTGTAACCTAATTCTTTGTATGCTGGATGAACCTGAAACAATAAAAAAAAATAGAGAGAGGGGGCACCTGTGGCTCAAAGGAGTAGAGCACCAGCCCCATATGCCCGAGGTGGCGGGTTCAAACCCAGCCTCGGCCAAAAACTTCCCCCCCCCCAAAATTTTTATATATATATGTACACATATACATTTATTACATCATGCTTTTACAGTAGGAGTGCTGGAAGCCTCTATCTGTGCTTCCTAAGATACAGAAACTTCTGGAAACATGTTTTCATTTTCTTATTGCTTTGTAGAGATATATACATGTATCTTTTTTTTTCAGTCACAATGAAGACTTAGACTTTTATTTCAATTCTTGTTTTTTATATGTTTCAAAATATGAGGGTACAGATGTTTTGGGCTGCATGTATGGATTTTGTTACGCTGAGTCAGGGTTGTAAGTTACCCAGATAAGTGTTCATTACATCCGTGAGTAGGTTTTCATCCATCCCCTCCTGTCCCCAACCCCTGCTTGATTTCCGCTGAGTTTTGACTTTCCTCTGTGCCCGTTTGTGCTCATTGGTTAGTTTCAGTTTAATAGCAAGTTCATATGGTGTTTGTTTTTCCATTCTTTGGAGACTTCACTTAGGATAATGGTCCCCAGTTCCATCCAAATTGTTGCAAAAGGCCTTAATGCATCCTTCTTTGTGGCTGGGTAGTGCTCCGTGGTATACATACGCCACATTTTGTTAATTCACTCATGAATTGATGGGCACTTGGATTGAACCCACATCTTTGCAATTGTGAATTGTGCTGCAGTAAACACTTGAGTGCAGGTGTCTTTTTGATAAAATGACTTCTTTTCCATTGGGTAGGAAATACCCAGTGGTGGGATTGCTGGATCAAATGGGAGGTCTACTTCTAGTTCTTTGAGGAATCTCCATGCTGTTTTCCATAGAAATTTTATTAGTTTGCATTCCTAACAGTGTATAAGCAAGTGTTTCTTTCTCTCAGCATCCACACCAGCATCTATTGGTTTGGGACTTTTTAATAAAAGCATTTTGACTGGGGTAAGGTGATAGCTCGATAGCTCATTGTGGTTTAAATATGCACTTCCCTGATAATTAGTGATGTTGAGTATTTTTTCATATGTTTACTGGCCATTTGTGTATCTTATTTTGAAAAGCTTCTGTTCATGTCTTTTGTGCTCCCCCCCCTTTTTTTTTTTACGTTTTTTGGCCAATGCTGGGTTTGAACCTGCTACCTCTGGCCTATGGAGCTGGTGCCCTACTCCTTTAAGCCACAGGCACCACCCCTTTTGTGCTCTTGTTTAATGGGTTGTTTTTTCCCTTGTTGATTTGTTGAGTTCTTTGTAGAGTCTGGTTATTAGCCCTGTATCAGGTATAGCTCATGAATGTTTTCTCCCGTTCTATAAGTTGTCTATTGGTCTGTTGATTCTTTCCTTAGCTTTTAATTTAATCAAGTCCCATTTATTTATTTTTGTTGTTGCTGTGATTGACACTGGGGTTTTCTTCATGCATTCCTTCCTTAGGCCATATCTAGAAGACTTTCTCCAACATTTTCTTCTAGAATTCTTAGGGTTTCAAGCCTTACATGGAAGTCTTTTATCTATCTCACATTAATTTTTGTGAGTGGAGAGAGATATGGATCCCATTTCAATACATATTTTTTATTGCAAAAAATATTTTTAGTTTGTAATTCAAGAATCTCATCTCTCAGAACAAAGTGTAAGGAAAAAACCTTCTTCCCCTGAAATCAACAATTGGAGTTGATTGCCCAAATCATGCCCCAACGAAGAACAGTGTCACAAGAAAAGGCAGAACCTATTGTCTACCCTGGTTTAGAATTAACATAATCTGTGTCCCTTTTCTTTGACCTTCACCCCAACATTTTCTCCTACTTGATTTGTATAACTAAATGGCCTGATCTCTTTGGGTGGTTGGAAACTTTTCACCTTGTACTGTATAGGAAGTATTGGCTGCGACTTGTTTCCTAATTTTTATGCCTTATTCAAAACATCTCAGATCTTTTATACTAATTACTATAAAACATTTTCTTTCATTCCATAATTTATCTGTTCTGAATTTTCTATCTCCTACTAATTCAAACTTTGTCAGGTAGAAGAAGAAACAAAACTTATTCCAATCATTATTCCTTCTTGATTTGCATTACAATATTGGAACAGTCTTATTTTAAGATCCTAAACCCAAAAGCTCATTTTTAAGGGTGTGAATTTGTCTGGGCTAAAATCCCAAAGCAGCCCCAGAATAAAGAGAAAAAAATTAAATGTTCTTAGAAGTGTTATTTTTATTTATTTATTTATTTATTTACTTATTTATGGCAGAGTCTCAAGCTTTTACCCAGGGTAGAGTGCCATGGCATCACAGCTCACAGCAACCTCAAATTGGGCTTAAGCGATTCTATTGCCTCAGCCTCCCAAGTAGCTGGGACTAGAGGTGCCCACCACAACGCCCGGCTATTTTGTTGTTGTTGTTGTTGCAGTGGTCATTGTTGTTTTAGCTGGCCTGGGCAGGTTCAAACTCGCCAGCCTCGGTGTATGTGGCTGGTGCCCTACTCACTGATCTATAGGTGCTGCCTAGAAGTGTTATTTTTAAATTTAAAGATAATTTATATAATAATAATACCAGTTTACTATTTTATTTTATTATATTATTTTACTATTTTATTCAGATAGTTTTGACTTACAAATAGGTATGCTTGATTCTTTTGTTTTTAAGCTATTCTCTTGGGGGAAGCAATGTTTTTCTATAGAAATGACACTGAACGGGGTGGTAAAGGTCTGAGGCTAGGTCCTAAAAGACTGTTCCACTCAGGCAGAGCCGAACTCCTGAGCAGCAGTGTCCTTGAAGCCCTGGGCTGGGGTCAGGGTAGGGCGTGCTGGTGGCAGGGCCTCTGGTAATACCATCTCGAGTGCAGAGGAGCGGGAGGGCTTTGGGGCCTGGGGTGGCCTCTGCAGACTGTCCCATCCCGTTCTCTCCCCATAACCTCCTGTTGAAGTCAAAATAAAATACAGAGGTGAATCTCTAAATTAAATCTTTTGTTTGGGAATCATAGAATTACAATTTGGGGCATACACACAGACTGGGGTGGTCTTTGGTATGTCTGAAGAGCGAAGAAAAGTTGGGGAGTTTTATTCCAAAGGGAAATGTTGCTCTTGTTTGAGAGAAGGCTCACTAGCACTGGAGAAGATCTGGGGAGCTGGCGAGCTCTGACTAGTGAGTACAGGAAGGTAATGCCACTCTGAGAGTCATGCAGGTTGCCCCAGCAGCTCCGAGATGAAGCTGGTTTTAGGGTCACAGTGGGTCTCCCACCAGCTAGGCTTTCTTGAAGCATCCTGGCTTCAGCTTCTGCGACTCCCCTGCCACTGCCAAATCGCTCTTACCCACAACCCAGCCCTGGCTGTGTCGTTGTCTCGCTAGGAAATCCAGGGATTTCCCAGAGCCAGTTGAACGAAGACAGAGCTTCGGAGTTCTCCAAGTCTGCTCTCAAACCGTTTTCTAGACTTTGCGGATAACCTTTCCCCCAGCGCACATTTCCTGTGTTCATAGCCCGCTGGGCCACCGCTGGTTTCCCAGGTGTAGTTTAAGGTTTCATTCCCTCCTTTTACCTCTGCCTGTGGCTCTTTCCCATTCTTCAAAATCTAGCACAAATGCAGTTTCTGGGAAATCTTTCTAAAGGCTTCAGATCAGAAGTCATCCTCTCCTTTGAAATCTCACAGCTCTTTAAACGTAGTTAGTACACGTTCTTTCATTCTGCTTCATATTCACTCGACAAATATATTCCAGTTTTGCTGTCATTCTCTCTTCTTGATTAAAAAAGGAGGCTATCTGACCGACTAACAAAGTGAAAATTAGAAAACATCTACGTCCTAAATTTCTTCCAGTGATTTTTTTTTTAACTTTGTTTCTTATGAGTCCCATGTCTTAAGATGAGGAAGAAAGTTGGAAGCTGTGTAGTTGCAAACTGATTCTGTTTTGCTGTCTGGCGATGGGGCATGGGGTAGAGTGGCCCTAGAGCAGTGAGGGTGGGTGGCTCAAAGAGGAAAGGAACAATGTGATTCCACCCCCAGTTCAAGCTTGAAGAATGTTTTTATAGTGAAACACACAATTGGATCAGTTTCAGTTTTTAAGTAAAAGATACTCTCCCTAAGAGGTAAACCTCATTAAGATTACAATTAATTCTGTTACTCCATTAATGACACCTTGTTGGGATATATGACGGGGAAATGAGATGCCTCGTGGGGTGGGTATCAGTTAGGGAATCCCAGACAGAAGGTGGGGACCTGTGGCCTCAGATGCAACCTTTCCACTGAGTCCAAGTTCGGATTTGGTTGGGAGGCTACAGGTTCTCTACCCCTCAGAAAAGCTCTTGGCTTTGTCATCTGTTGTGCATGAACTTTGACCTCCTGGACTCTGAACTCATGAGAGGGAGCGAGTCTCAGAGTGCTCCCAGGGCTATGTGCTTCCTGGCTCCTGGAGGACAGACTTGATCTACCCTTTCCTCAAAATCCTGAGCTCCTCTCTGATTAGACCCAATTCAGAGTGTGTCTCACATCTACCTCTGCACTGGGCCAGAAGCAAACAAGGTTTGGCTCAGGCTGATGGAGGCCACATTTGAGCTGGGGTCCTGTTGATCCTACACACGAGACACGGATATTGCTGTGTCTAACCCATGTCTATCCAGGCTGGGGGGAGGGCAGGACTAGCCATGGGACAGCCCCGGCCACTCACTGGACTGGGGGTTGAGGATGGGAGGCAGAGAGCAGCACGAGGGTCTTTTATTGAGTCCTGCTGTGTGCCAGGCATTCCTAGTGGAGGTGCGGGCCTTGAGAGGTGACTGACACAGACCAGATCGCTGCCCACGTGGAAAGCGAAGGAGACGAGTGATGTCCCCAAACGGTTAAGTACAGAGATAGCTTCAGGTGGTGACAGCTTGACAGCTGCTATGAAGGAAATAACAGACGGACTCGCAGAGGTGGGGAGGAGTGTACCTCTGAAAGGCAAGTAGATTTCAGAAGGAAGAATAAAGGGTAAAAATCACACCTTGACCCTTGGCTAACTGCTGCCCGCTCCAGGCTGTCAGTTTCCTGAGTAAAAGTATCAAGAACAGTTTGGGAAATAACAAAGCCCCCTTGCCTTCCGCTGAGTCTCCACAGCCCCAGCTAACCCAGATCAGTTTTCCTGGCTCTCCTGGTGATGCTTCGTCTCTGTCCAGTCCTTCTTACTAAAGGCAACGAGACGGGGGTGCGGTAGAGGAGGAGAGAGAACCACCAACCCTCACCCAGCCAGCACCCTGCCACTTTCCGCAACCCTCCTGTTGGGGTTCAGGGTCCCACTTCCCTGAACCTAGTTGACCTGGTTTGATTACTCCACTGAGCCAGAACTGAGTCACGGCGGTAACTGAAAGTAAAAATGAACGGAAACTGAAAATAAAACGAGTGGTATAGGCAGTGTGTACAGAAAGCAAAAGAACCTGCACAAGTTTCAGGGTAACAAAGAGAAATTTTATGTAGGAAAAACAAAGAGAAAGTTTAGAGCACTTCCAAAGAGAGTTGAAAGTGGGTCCCTCTCCTGAAGGAGTGAGGGGAAGGGACACACACAAAGGCCTGCAGGGGTGTAAATACCCGCTGTCTGGTTGAAATTGCCTGCAAGTCTGTCATTGGCCTCCGTGCATCTCCAGGCGGTATTGCGCTTTCCGATTGGTCACTGACTGTGTCTTTCTGTCGGTCTTTGGTCACCTAGGTTACTTCATACCTACATTCTTCTGGGCCCTCTGGACCTGCTGGTTCAGCAGCCAGGCTTCTTCCCATCTCCCTGAAGACCTTTTCTCAATGTCCCTTCTCCCCTTGCCTGTAAGAACAGGTGCAGTGTTTGGTGAAATCCCCTGTGGAGCAGGATCTTTAGAAGATTTCTCTATGAAAAAATACTACTCAGTGAAATTTCTGCACTACTAGAAAAGTTGTATGATTTTCTGAGCTGCTTGCAGTACCGTTTCAATAACATTTGGTTTAGAATACACATGGCTGTGGATGCTCTTTTCACCCCTCGGCACATATGTACACAGCTTTAAATTTTAAAAAATATATATGCATGGTAATTGAGATCTTTTTCATGGGTTTGTGCCTGTCAATAAATATATCAAACCATGTTTGATGTTTGCTTCACTGGAAACAAAACTAACCACATGAAGAATTCTTAAGATCAAAATACTCTTTCGCATGTATAATTCATTGAAGTGTGGAGAAGAATTGTTAGGTCCGTCCGTGGATTTGAGTGCTTTTTTGTGTTTTGTTAATGTTTTTGGCAGATGGATCACTAGTGACTTCATGCTTTTGAAGAAATTATGTGGGTCTGGAGTTTTTAGTAGTTTGGTGTAAAGCATATTTGAATTTTTTTTTTTTTTTTTTTAGTTTTGTGAGACCATACATCAAAACTTGACTTTGGAGAAGGTGGTAGTCCCCATTCCAGAACATTTGTGTATGCGTGTGTCCATGTTACATATAGACTTCAGTATTTCCTAGATTGAAATTGGTTTGGGGAGCATTAAATACAATAGCCTTTTACTCAGAACATGTTAAAGACTCTGTCTGACGTTAGGCATATGGTACCAGAGAGGATCTCTAGAACTTGTCCAAGACATTTGGGATGGTAATGAAATAGGAAGAAACTAAAGAAAAATAAGAAGCATGTTACATGCTAAGTAATAGAAAGTATGTCTGTGTTAAGGTTAGAAAATTGTTCAACAAGTTGTCTCTTGTGGTTTCTGTGAGCAGAGCCCTCGCCTGCTGGTTGTGACCAGACATCTCCCCTGGCAATTCTGTTTCATGGGCTGTGTCTGTCTGACATAATGAAGCTTAAAGAGCATCCAGGGTGATGGAAGCCGCTGCCACTGTAATCTTCCACTGAAGGGCAATTGATAGAAGCAACTCACCAAAACTTCCCTTAAATCAAAACATCTTGTTGTGATTAAAGCACTCAAGGTTTAGCACTAACTGAAGGTTTTATAATTCTCATCAAGAAAGCTGTTGAAGAGCCCTCGTCCCCTCTCCCTACATATCCTGGCACATGGAAATTTAAAATGTTATTATGTAGCTTTATTATTTGGATGGCAAGAGAATTTTGTCACTTTGCAGAATGAGTTATAGCAGTGTCTTGTAATCTTGTTATTTCGTCTCTTCTAACCGGTTGGGAGGATACGTGCCTTTCGGGCCTACAGTTGTTACCGTGTGGCAGAAATGGCTAGAAGTGTTGGGTAGCCCTGGGTTTGCCTCCCCGTGAGCAGCCTCCTTCAGCTGTGGTGGTGACAGCCCTCCTGCCACTATGCATGTCTGTGTGACAGCTCTGCTGCTCCTAGATGGCATTCACTGTGCTGCAGCTCTACCCACTTCCGCTGGTAGTGCCGCCCAGCCTCAGGTCCTGAGTCACTGCTGACGCTGCCCTTTTCCCTTTCAGTCTACCCCCGCAGAGGCTGAGTGATAATGGTCCCGCCAGCACATTGTCTCTCCCATTTCCTTCTCCCTTTCTGTGGGAGAAGTAGCGTGGTACACTGCCAGGAAACAGGAAGCGGATTAGGGATGACTCTCTGGAGCCCTGTTCCGGAGGGTTCAGAGGCCATGTCTAAGCCATAGCAGGAACTCAACTTGCAAGATCTGCACAAGGGCAAAGAAGAGGAGAGAAGCAGCATACGTGCCACACGCTTGTTGCGACTAGTGTCATGATCCAAGTCTTAGATTTTGGATTGAAGCAGACTTTGGATTCTTCCTTAGCTCCAAGACTTATTATTAGCCCTTGACCCTGGGCAACTCAGTTAACTTCAGTGCCCTGTAGTTCTCTTATGCGTCAAATAGGGATCATCGGTTAACTGAAAATGAATGGAATTGGATTGAAATGAAACTAGTATTTCTTAAATATCTCCTGGGTGTAAAGCAAATCTAGATTTGGTATTGAATATTATGAGGAACAAATAACATATGTTACCCTTCAAAGTGTAATACAAACGTCAATAGTTGTGTTATGCTCAGTTTCTTCTGCCAGTGCCCTAACTCAGGCTTTCATCTCCTCTTCCTCACTGCCCTTCATGCAGATGCTCTTTCAAAAGATCTTGGTTCTGGGCTGGCAGGCAGTGGTGGCTCACACCTATAATCCTAGCACTCTAGGAGGCCAAGGGTGGAGGACCTCTTGAGCTTAGGAGTTCCAGAGCAGCCTGAGCAAGAGCGAGACCCAGTCATTACTAAAAATGGAAAAACTAGCCGGGCATGGTGGTGGGCACCTGTAGTCCTTGCTACTCGGGAGGCTGAGGCAGGAGGATTGCTTGAACCCAGGGGTTTGAGGTTGCTGTGAGCCGGGCTGAGGCCATGGCACTCTAGTCTGGGCAACAGAGAGAGACTTTGTCTAAGGGGAAAAAATTGCTTCTGGATAATAAAGCCAGGATTCCACCCAGCCATTCGCCAGTTCCCAGGCCTCCTGAGACTGTCATTGTTGGCAGTGAGTGAGCCTGTTATGGGGCAAGATAAGGACCACCACTCAAATTAGAATTTCAAAAAGGAGTCTTTTATTAACCAAAGCAAAGTCTGATGCAGACTAAGTGAGAGAGCCTTGAGGGGTCTGAAGTTGGGGTTTTCCTAGTCCCAAAGTTGGCAAAGGGCCAAACAGGTGGGCGGAAAATTAGCAATTAGAAGCAAAAAGACAGTTGGCGAAAGAAGCAAAAAGCGAGCACGGGTCACGATGACCCCTTTTACAGAAGCAAACCTTGCAATCTAGCAGATTAGCAGATAGGGAACAGAAAGGGCACATCAGGCAGATCTGGCAGTTAGCAAATAAGTAAAACAGTCTGTCACAGCACTCAGCTTGTTAACCCTCAGCATGACAGTACTTGGCTCAGTAGTTCTTATCTTGTTCTGTTCTGGCCCGATCCAGACCAATCTAAGGGGAGTGATACTTGGCAGCATTTCATTTATCTCTTTTTTCCCCCTTCTCCTACCTGGGGAGTGGTGTGAGGCCGTCAGCATCCATCTTATGGGGGTGATGAGGCTGCTGGCACCCTTCTCAAGCCCCCTCTCTTGGTTTCCAGCCCTTCAGGGGACCATCCCCCATGGGCCTAGTGCAGCAGCTGGGGAGCCAGAGGACAAGGAGGACCAGGGCAGCCCGGCTGGGTGCAGAAGGCTGGCTGGGGCCTCCGAGGAGAGGAGGGCAGAGAGAAGCTCCTCTTTTAACTGCCAAGCCCGGCCTCTTTCTCTTCTGAAGTTCTATCCCATTCCCTCCCCCACGGGACCCCACCTCCACCTTCCCTATTCTGCCTTTTCCTACTTGTGTCTCCTCTGTTTTATCTTTCAGTTTTCAGCTCCCTATTTAAATCATAATATGGAGCTGAAAGTATATTTTTATCCTCTGCTCTGTTTACTGAATTAATCTTTTTTCTTCTGTTCTTAATTTTACAAGCTAGAGAGAACATTCCCGTATGTCTTGTGTCTTTCTCACTCTCTCAACACCTACCTTGAGAAAGAAAAAAAAACACACTTCATTGGGGTTTTTCTTTTACTGAGTTTAATTCTTTTCCCAATGGCTTAATAGATCTCGTCCAAGAAAGAGCTCCATGTTCTTATTTAGAGCAGTGATCTCTGCGAGTGCCTTACACTCAGGTTCCATGAACGGAATTTTCATTTTCACATTCTATAGAGCAGATTTCTCAACAGGGGACATGTTGCCCCCGGGGGACATTTGGCAATGTGGGGAGACATTTTTTATTGTCCCAGCTGATGAGAAGTGATGCTGCTGGCATCTAGCAGGGCAAGGCTAGGGGTGGCAGGGAAACACCCTTCAATCCATAGCCTCCCAAACAAAGGATTATCCAGCACAATGTATCTGCCGTGCAAAGGCTGAGAAACTGCTGTGATGTCGGCCTGTACAGTGCAGAAAACGTGGTGAATGCCTTCTACAAAAATGTTCTCTTAGTTGGACCCAAAACCTCTTAAAGCTGAAAGAACCAGCTTTATCCTCTCTCCCCAAATGTTGGCATTAGTCAAAAATCTAGATGTTTTTATTATTCACAGTCAATAATTCCTTCCTTCTCATTTATGTTAGCTTTGCTTCATTTTAATTCTTGTGACATATTTTTCAAGGTGTTCTGTGCTAATTCATGAAGAAGAAAATGCTTACTAAATATTTGTAATAATATTCATAATTGAATAGGTATGATTGTAAAGAAAGCTGTGGGTCATTTTGTTTTTTTATTTAGCTCTTTTTTTATTATTTTATTTCTTTTTTTAATTTTAATTTTTTTTTTTTTTTTTTGAGACATTTTCTCACTCGGTTGCCCTGGGTAGAGTGCAGTGACATCATAGCTCACAGCAACCTCAAACTTTTGGGCTCGAGTGATCCTCTTGCCTCAGCCTCCTAGGTAGCTGGGACTATAGGTGTGCAAAACCATGCCTGGCTAATTTTCTCTCTTTTTTTAACAGAGACGAAAGTCTCGATCTTGCACAGGTTGGTCTTGGCCTTCCAGAGTTCTGGGATTACAGGCGTAAACCACCACACCCAAACTATTTGGTTCTTTTAAAATTATCCCGTCAAATATCCTTTGGGACTTTTATTATAAAAGTTACTATATAGCCATCCTTCCAAGCTGTGAAATTGTCTAAGGTAAATTTAATTTAGAGACAGCCTGTAGTACACAACAGCAGGTATATGTTTTATATGAACCTCCTTCCTGTCCTCACTATATGCCATGTTTCAAAAATTCTTATTACTAAAAAAAAAAAATAATAAAATTATTATTACTTTAAATATCCATTTAATTCCTTCCTACCTGGCCATTTCTTATAAACTTCCAAGATTATAAGTTATGGACCAATGGCCCTAGTAGAGAAGGGATAAATTATGAAAATGGAAACTACCTGTTAACAGAGTTCAGTGTTGTCATTAAAATGTGTGCAAATTAATCCAATAATTATTCGCTTATTTACATATTCATCACTGCATTGCATGGTAATTAGGCATGTGCTAAGCAGTCTCAAGAAATTACTGTAATTAGTATTCCTTCTACACAGCCTAACCACATTTTTATGAGGTTTTTTCCTCTGCTTGCTTAGGTAGTTCTCTAGTGCCAGTAATCAGTGTCACAGTTGATAACCTGCCCTGTATAGGACTGTGTACTTTTAATTTTTTTATTTATTATTTCAGGTTAATATGAAGATACAAACCATTAGGTGACAATGTTTGCATTTGTTAGGTAAAGTCCCTGTTAGAGTTGTATCCCGCACCCAGGGGGTGTGCCATGCACCCTTACATTGTGTCAGGTAGGTGGGAGCACACCAATTCCCCTCCCTCCTTCACCCATCCTTCTTCATTCCACCAATTTGAATTGAGTTTTTGTCTTGTGTGGATGGGTATTAGTTCATCTACAGGCTTTATATAAGTATTGAGTACATTGGATACTTGCTTTTCCATTCTTGTGATACTTTACCAAAGAGAATGTTCTCTAACTCTGTCCAGGGTAGTAGAAAAGATACAATGTCTCCATCTTTTTATGGCTGAAAAATATTCCATGGTATACATATAACACAGTTCATTAATTTATTCATGGATTAATGGGCGGTTGGGTTGATTCCATGTCTTGATGATTGTAAATTGAGTTATGATAAACAACCTAGTGCAAATGTCCTTATGGTAAAAGGACCTTTTTTCTTCTGGGTAGATGCCTAGTAATAGGGTAGCAGGATCAGGACTGTGTACATTTTATGTACACTTAGTTTTCTCTCTCTCTCTGTCTCATGCGTCTATACTCTTTTTCTCATTCAGACACACTTCTACTGAAAGATATGAAAGCTTCTTCCTGGGGCGTTGCCTAGTAATAGGGTAGCAGGATCAGGACTGTGTGCATTTTATGTACACTTAGTTTTCTGTCTCTCTCTCTGTCTCATGCATCTATACTCTTTTTCTCATTCAGACACACTTCTACTGAAAGATATGAAAGCTTCTTCCTGGGGCGTTGGAACATTAGGAGTAAGGAAATGATTGGGATTAGTGACACTAGTATCTCTAATTTTTATCACCATTTTGATAATGTGGACTTGAAATTACCATTCTTGTTTGGGAAAAGGGACTATACCAACTGGCCAGAGGTACCTGCCAGTGTTGGTCATTGCATATGTGTGCTTCCTATAAGCAAAGTATCACGTCCTGCCTCTCACCTGAAGAATTAAAAAACGATGTTTGAAAGTTTGAGAACTTAGAACTGAAACCCAGACTGTAACACACAAACAAAATGGCATGAAATTTCATATCAATTATGAACTATCTTGTGGGGTGGGCACATTGGTTCACACCCGTAATCCTAGCACTCTGGGAGGCCAGGAGTTCCAGACTAGCTGAGCAAGAGTGAGACCGCATCTCTGCAAAAAATAGAAAAATTAGCTGTGTGCTGTGGCAGGAGCCTGTAGTCCCAGCTACTTGGGAGGCTGAAGCAAGAGGATTGTGCAAGCCAAAGACTTTGACGTTGCTGTGAGCTATGATGACACCATGGCACTCTACCTAGGGTGACAGAGTGAGACTGTCTCAAACAAAACAAAACAAAGAAGAATTATTTTGTGCTTTTTTTACCCATTCATGCCTGGGTGAACTTTAAAATTATAATATCTAGTTTCTATGAAACCAACCAGGTACTACTAAATTTTTCCTTCAATATTGCTGCAGAGATGCTAAGATAGTGAAACCATAACTAATTCTGGTTCTCCTTATTTACAAATTAAATCTTTAGCATAGTAAATATTTACTGCTAGCATTTCCTCTCATTCATTACTAAGAGCAAGTTTTTCAGATATGTCTATTTGCCCACATGCTCACAAGATTTAGTTAACTAAATAAATCTTTCCGAGAACTTCGGATAATGAGAAATACGTTTCATTTCTTTTGAGATGCTTTTCCTGGAAGACTGGGCTAGAACACTGAACTATTTAGCTGGCACTGGAAGAGAATTCTTGGTATGGTGTACTTTTCTAAGATAGGACATTTATAGGCTTTTCGTAGTTCTAGGAAATAATCTTGTACCTGTAATTAGGACTTACGTAGGCTTTCATAGACCTTAAGTGTGTGTTTATAGTAGGCTCTTGGAAGCAGCAATGGAGGAGAATCAAAGAAAGTCAAACTCACAGAGAGGCTTAACCTAATCAGTCGCATATGCCCTGTGCTATTTTAGACCATATATTTTAGATCCATGAAATTTAATGTTTTCAAGTGTATTCGAAACTCTCCACAGTATTGTATTCTTATGAATCAGAGTCTCACTCTGTTGCCCAAGTTAGAGTGCTGTGGTGTCATCACAGTTCACTGTAACCTCAAACTCCTGGGCTCAAGCGATCTTCCTGCCTCAGCCTCCCAAGTAGCTGGGACTACAGGTGCCATCACAACACCCAGCTAATTTTTCCACTTTTAATAGAGACAGAGTCTCAGCTCTTGCTCTCCCTGGTTTTGAATTCCTAAGCTCAAGGAATCCTCCGGCTTTTGGCTCCCAGAGTGCTAGGATTATAGGGGTGAGTCACCACGCCTGCCCGAAAACTCCTACAAAATTAATATTCTTTCCTGTTGCTGATGGAGATGATCTCTTAGCTCCAAGTGAAATTTAATTATTATAAACACAGTTTAAGATGTTTTAGATACAGCAAATTGATCCTCTCAGCCCTTGAAAGTCAAATGCCATGTTTTCAGCTACACTCTGCTGCTTCAGGTGTGTGGCGTCTGTCATGACTTCTGAATCAGGTTTGTCGCTCACAGTTTGCTTTTGTCTTTCATAAGCACGTGATTTAGAATGTGTATGTTTCACAAAAGTGGGCAGGGAGACTTGGCCTACCCTCTACCACCACCAATAAAATACCCCGACTAATGATAAAAGTTGGTTGTGATACACTATGTTAGAAGTGTGTCTGTTTCTCATTTTGCCTTCTATGGTTTAATAAACAGCCTTTAATAAGAAAAAAGTTTCAGCTGGGTGTGGAGGCTCACACCTGTAATTCCAGCACTCTGGGAGGCTGAGGCCTGAGGATCCCTTGAGCTCAGAAGTTTGAGACCAGCCTAAGCAAAAGCAAGAGCCTGTCTCTACTAAAAATAGAAAAACGGTGGCCCGGCGTTGCGGCGGCGGGGGCCTGTAGTCCCAGCTACTTGGGAGGCTGAGGCAGGAAGATGGCTTGAGCCCAGCAGTTTGAGGTTGCTGTGAACTAGGCTCGAGGCCATGGTACATTCACCCAGGGCAAGAGTAAGACTCTGTCTCAAAAA
>CAUYON010191615.1:0-15200 GCA_963573935.1 Arctocebus calabarensis
ATGGAAGATTTTTCCATTTGTTAACATTTTCAGCTATTTCTTTTCTTAAAGTTTCATAGTTCTCTTTATAGAGATTTTTCACATCCTTTGTTAGGTAAACTCCCAAATATTTCATCTTCTTTGGCACTACTGTGAAAGGAATAGAGTCCTTGACTGTATTTTCAGCTTGGCTATTGTTGGTATATATAAAGGCTACAGATTTATAAGTGTTGATTTTGTAGCCTGAGCCATTGCTGTATTCCTTGATCACTTCTAAAAGTTTTGTAGTAGAATCCCTGGTGTTTTCCACATATACAAGCATATCTGCGAAGAGTGAAAGTTTGATCTCTTCTGACCCTATGTGGATACCCTTGATCGCCTTTTCTTCCCTGATTGCAGTGGCTAAAACTTCCATTACAATTCTGAAGAGCAGGGGAGATAATGTTCAACCTTGCCTAGTTCCTGATCTAAGTGGAAATGGTTTCAATTTAACTCCATTCAATACGATATTGGCTGTGGGTTTGCTGTAGATGGCCTCTTTCAGTTTAAGAAATGTCCCTTCTATACCAATTTTTTAAAGTGTTCTGATCATGAAGGGATGCTAGATATTGTCAAAGCTTTTTCTGCATCAATCGAGAGAATCATATGGTCTTTATTTTTTAATTTGTTTATGTGCTGGATTACATTTATTGATTTACGTATATTGAACCAGCCTTGAGATCCTGGGATAAAGCCCACTTGGTCATGGTGTATAATTTGTTTGATGTGTTGCTGGATTCTGTTTGATCTTGTTGAATATTTTTGCATCAATATTCATTAGTGATATTGATCTATAATTTTCTTTTCTTGTTGGGGTTTTCCCTGGTTTAGGGATCAAGGTGATGTTTACTTCATAGAATGTATTGGTTAGTATTCCTTCTTTTTCTGTATTTTGGAAGAGGTTTGGTAATATAGATACTAGTTCCTCTTTAAAGGTTTGGTAGAATTCTGACATGAAGCCATCTGATCCCAGGCTTTTCTTTTTAGGGAGATTTCTTATAGTTGATATAGTTATTTCAGAACTTGATATAGGCCTGTTCAAAATTTCCACTTGGTTCTGGCTAAGTCTTGGTAGGTGGTGTGCTTCCAAGTATTGGTCAATTTCTTTCAGATTTTCATATTTCTGAGAGTAAAATTTCTTGGAGTATTCATTAAGGATTTTTTGAATTTCTGAGGGGTCTGTTGTTATTGCGTCTTTACCATTTCTGATTGATGAAATTAGAGATTTTACTCTTTTTTTCCTGGTTAAGTTAGCCAAAGGTTTATCTATTTTATTGAACGTTTTAAAAAATCAATTTTTTGATTTGTTGATCTGTTCTGTAATTCATTTGTTTTCAATTTCATTTAATTCTGCTCTAATTTTGGTTATTTTTTTTCTTCTGCTGGGTTTGGGGTTGGAATGTTCTTCCTTCTCCTGTTGCTTGAGATGTCCCATTAAGTTGTTAACTTCCTCCCTTTCTGTTTTCTTGAGGAAGATAAGTGCTATAAATTTCCCTCTTAGGATTGCCTTTGCAGTATCCCAGAGGTTCTGATAATTCGTGTCTTCATTGTCATTTTGTTCCAAAAATTTGGTAATTTCCTTCTTAATCTCATCTGTGACCCATCTATCCTTCAGCATAAGGTTATTTAGCTTCCATGTTTTTGTTTGAGTATGCAGATTCCTGTTATAGTTGAATTCAATTTTTATTCCATGGTGGTCTGAGAAGATGCAAGGAATAATTTCTATTCTTTTAAATTTTCTAAGGTTAGACTTGTGACCTAAGATGTGATCAATTTTGGAGTATGTTTCATGGGCTGATGAGAAGAATGTGTATTCAATTTTATTAGGATGAAATGTTGTGTAGATGTCTGTTAAATCTAAATGTTCAATAGTTAAGTTTAAATCTAAAATTTCTTTACTTAGCTTCTTACTGGAGGATCTATCCAACACTGCTAAAGGAGTATTAAAATCTCCAACTACTATGAAGCTGGAAGAAATCAAGTTACTCATGTTTATTAGAGTTTTTCTTATAAATTGAGGTGCTTTCTGGTTCAGTGCATAAATATTAATCATTGAAATCTAATCATATTGAGTATTACCTTTAACAAATATGAAATGTTCATCTTTATCCTTCCTTACTTTGGTTGTTTTAAAGCCTATTGTATCTGTAAAAAATATTGCAAACCTGCTTTTTTCTGTTTTCCATTTGCCTAGAATATAGATGACCATCCCTTCACCTTGAGTCTAAATTTATCTTTTAAGGGAAGATGAGATTCTTGTATGCAGCAGATATCTGGCCTGAGTTTTTGTATCTAGTCAGCCAACCTATGCCTCTTTAGAGGACAATTTAAACCATTCACATTAATTGAAAATATTGATAAATCTTTAGAAAATCCAGTGGACATTTTTAATCCTTTCATCACTGTGGAAGTTGGAATTTGATAAAAAGTTTCTGGATGAGTTTACTTTTGCGTTGGAGGATTATGCTGGTCATTATGGAGGATGGGTCTGAGAATATCTTGGAGAGCTGGTTTAGTTATAGCAAATTTCTTCAACATGTGGATGTCATTAAAGTATTTAATTTCTCCGTCATAAATGAAACTCAATTTGGCTGGATACAGCATCTTGGGTTGAAAGTTCTGTTGTTTTAGGAGATTAAAAGTCGATGGCCATTCTCTTCTAGCTTGAAAGGTTTGATCAGAGAGATCTGCGGTTATTCTAATATTCTTCCCCTTGTAGGTTTTCGATTTCTTGCATCTGGTTACTTTCAAAAATTTCTCCTTCATATTTACTTTAGTGAACTTCATTATGATGTGCTTGGGGAATGTGTTATTTGGGTTGAGTCATGCTGGGGTTCTGAAACTGTCTGCTACCCGAATTTCAGAATCTCTTGGCCTGTTTGGAAAGTTCTCTTTCATAAGCTCATGAATAAGTAAATCTGTGTCTTTTGATGCCGCTTCATTGCTTTCGGGAATCCCTATGAGGCAAATATTGGTTTTCTTCAAGTTATCCCAGAGCTCTCTGAGACAGTGATCTGTTTTTGCCTTCCATTTCTCTTCCTCTTTGGAGGTTTGAGAGTATTCAAAAGTTTTGTCTTCCATGTCAGAATTTTTTTTTTCTGCCTGCTCCATTCTGTTATTGAGGGATTCTACTGCATTTCTCAGATCTTTAAGGGCTGCAACTTCTTGTCTCAATGAGTCAAAATCTTTGGTCATTTTATCTTTGAATTCGTTGAATTCTTGAGACATCTTTGGGTCATCTTTTGGATTACTGCTTGAAATTCCAATTTCATCTTTTCCTCCATTCCACTGATCTTATTTGCAATCCAGATTCTGAATTAGATTTCAGACATCTCAGCCATTTGCCTATGCAAGGCATCTTGTGCTGTGTCTGCCTTGTCATTCCTTGGAGGAGTTGGTCTACTCTGATTGTTCATTTTGCCAGACTTTTTCCATTGATTCTGCCCCATGATTGTTTTTTTTTTTCTTTTTCTTTTTTTATTGAATCATAGCTGTGTACGTTAGTTCAACCATGGGGTAGAGTGTGGGGGCTTCACATGCAATCTGAGATATTTTATCAACCTGATTGACATAACATTCATGATATTTTCTCGTTTACTATATGAAAACATTTTTGATCTTCACCATTGCGTCTGGCCATCCTGAGAGTTGGGAAGGTGTCTCTCAAAGATTAGACCCTGGCAGGACCACTGTATTGTTGCTGTAACTTTGTAGTGAGTGACCCTGTGTAGCTCTTCTGGGACTTCCCCAGGGAGTTCTGGCTGTGGGAGCAACTCCGGAGTGTGGCACCCCTTGATCCAGCAGCAGGGAGAGGGATGGTGCACATGGTTTGGGAGTGCCAGGCGTGGGGGCCGCATGATCACGGGTGAGTTCCTGGCTGAGAGTGGGCGTACAGAGGCATGGCAGTCACTGCTGGGGGTGCATGGTTCCTTGGGGAGTTCCTGGCCAGGGGCGGACTTGCGGGGGCCTGGCAGTTGCTGGTGGCATTCCTGGCAAAAGGTGGGAGTGCAGGGGCCCAGCAAGCACTGGGAGCAGGTCCGTGTGGTTGCCAGGGGAGTTCCTTGTTGGGACGGACCTGTGGAGGCCCTGCAGGTTCCAGATGCAGGCTTGCATGGTCATGTGGGAATCCCTGGTCAGAGGCAGATTTGCAGGGGCCTGGCAGTCACCAGTGGAGTCCCGGATAGAAGGCGGAACTGTGGAGGCCCTTCAAGTCCTGTGCACAGGGCTGTGCAGTTGTCCAGGAAGTTTTTGGCAGGGGGTGGGCCTGCAGAGGCCTGGTGGTCACTGGCGGAGTCCCTGGCAGAAGACTGGCCTGCAGAGGCCTGGCAAGTGTGGGGTGCAGGACCTGGCATGTTTTCCCAAAACTTTGGTAAAAACCTTAACTAAATGTTCCAGCCTGTTTTAGCTGTGCTAGAGGAGGTAAGGCAAATCATGATTATTTCAGTGTTAAAATGCACCAGCCTCTCTAAGAGCAAACTGCCAGGACACAAGGCTAAAAGCTTCACACAGAATTCCCTGAAGAATAATACTTTGACCACATACCCAAGAATCACTTGAGATTAAAAATACAGATCAGGGGCCCATCACAGATAAAATAAATGTATGTGGTAGGTGGCAGAAATAGTCATTTTTGAAAAGCTTCTCAACTGATTCTCACTCTAAAGCTTGAGAAACCTTGTGAACCACTGCTTTGATAGACTGGTTCTCAAAGTGTGGGCAAGAAACCCCTGGGGTGGGTGCTTGAGATCCCTTCAGAGGGTCTTCAAAGTCAAAACTTTTTTCATAATCGCATCAACATACTGCTTCTTTTTCATTCCCTCATGAGTGTACGGTGGTATATTCCAGAAGCTATGTGAAGTGTAACATCATGATGGATCAAATGTACCTGCAGAAGCAGATATGAAAATCCATCTGTCTTCTTTAAGTCAGAAAGTAAGATACTGACTTTCCTTAAAAAAAAGGAAAACAGTGCCACTTTCCTCACTTAATCTGTTTATGTTTTGGAATTTATATTTATTTATTTATTTTTTTTATTATTTTTTAAAAAAGGATAAAAAACATTTATTGTTCTTGTTAATTTTCAACATGTACACCATCATTACCAATACAAAGGGTGATATGATTCTATAGTCATTAGAAAATGTCTTCAAGCTGATTTTTAGTAATACCAGCAATCACATCTGTTATCCTAGCTTTCAAGTCTTCTAAATATTGAGGTTTAGTTGAATAAACATTAGCTTTCACATTAGCTTTCACATGTCCCTATAAGAAGAAACCCAATGGAGTTAAATCTGGTGAATGTGGAGGCCAGGAAAGTAGTCCACCTTTTCCAATCCATCTATTAGGAATTTCTCATGTAGAAACTGTCTAATACACAAAGCATTGCAACAAGCACCATCGTCTTGTTGAAACACTTTTATCTATCGGTCCTAATTCTTCAAGCTGAGAAATAAATAATTTTGCAGCATTTCTAAATAGCTGACACCATTAACACCCCCTTCAAAAAAGGGCCGTATGACTCAACTTTTGCCTAAAGCACGCTACACATTAACTTTGGGAGAATTGCTTTCATGTTCAACAGACTCATGTGGATTTTTCAGTTTGCCAAATATGACAATTATGCCTATTGACTTTACCACTAATGTGGAATGTTGCTTCATTGGAGAACATTAAATTACTCAAAAATGCATCATCATTGCTAAGTTTATCATTGAACTGGACAGAAAGTTATTCATGCCTGATAATCCTCTTCTAACATTTGATGCACTTGAATTTTATTATGCTTTCATGTGAAGTCTTGTCTGCAGAATCTTCTGTATAGTAGACTTTGGAAGCCTCAGCTCTAGGGATATCTGTCTTAATGACTTTCTTGGACTTGCATGAAAGGTTTCTTCTACAGATGCTACAGTTCTTTCACTAACACATGGCCTACCAGACCGTGGCTTATCATTGAAAAAGCCTGTTTCTTTAAATTTTTCCATCCACTTTGATATGAAATTCCCGTGTGGTGCTTCTTTCTTGTAATGGGTTCTAAACCTTCTTTGGACAGCAGTGGCAGATTTTAGTTCAACCAATCAAAGAACACAATTTTCTTTCTCTTCTAGTGAAGCCATAGGTCAGTGATTAAAGCCAAACTATTTCAAATTGCAGAAGAACTTTATGGACACCCTGCATAGTTCTTTCCTCAGGGAGTTATTGGAATCATTAGCAAATTCCTAGGAGTTACTGGAATCATAGTTTATTCTCAGGAATTTCTAGAATCATTAGCAAATTCTAAGTCCAGGAGCTCGAGGTTGCTGTGAGCTGTGTGACGCCATGACACTCTTCCGAGGGTGATAAAGTAAGACTGTCTCCTAGGAGTTACTGGAATCATAGTTTATTCAGATCACAAAAGCAACAACTGTGAATCACTTTCCAAAAGCTGGAATTTATATTTAAATGAATATTTTAAACTTTTAATTTAATACTGATATATAAACCCCACATAAATAGAATGTAGTGACACTAAAAGGTTTGAGAACTGTTGCTCTATAGCATATGACTAGCATCCTGTGAACATTACTTATGCCATGGGACTTAGTTCCTTGACACATTCAATGTATACTTTATTTAATTAAATTAATTTTCCTTTTCATTTTTGATACAGAATCTCACTCTGTTGTCCTGTAGAGTGCTGTGGCATCATGGCTTACAGCAACCTCCAACTCTTGGGCTCAAGTGATCCTCTTGCCTCAGCCTCCCAAGTAGCAGAGACTATGGCATGCACAACCACTAGCTAGTTTATCTATATTTTTAAACTTTATTCAAATTAATACGAAGGTACAATTTTTGGGTTACATTGTTCTCACTTCCCAGGTAAAGTTCCATTTGTAGAACAGCCCCTCACCTAGGGGGGTATTATACACCCTCACACTGTGCCATTAGGTAAGATCCTGCCTCATGCCCTCCATCCTTCTGCCATATATCCTACCCCCACCCCCCTCCTGCTTCCCTCTACCCCTAAACTGGACTATAATAGTGTTTTATTGTTCTTATGAACATGTAATTGTTTATATATTGATTTCATATTAGTTTATTTTTAGTAGAGACAGGGTCTCACTCTTGCTCAGGGAGATCTGGAACTCCTGAGCTCAAGCAACCTGCCCACCTTGGCCTCCCAGACTGCTAAGATTACAGGTATGAGCCTCTGAGCTTGGCTGTATACGTCATTTTAATTCTGATTCAATAGATCCTTTGCAAAAAAAAGCTTCTTCAACTTACTTGTAGAAAAGGGGATTTAATTTGACAGTGAAATATTAAGGTCTAACTTATTTTAGTTAGAAGTCTGAAATACAAAGCATGTTTTTCTTGGTGACATCAAAATATAACAAATAATCCTTTAATGTATACACAGGTTGACTCTAATGTATGAAATATAAAAAAAATCATTAATTAGTAATGTGACAAATAGGCATTAGATTCTAAGTGAGGGTGGCAAATGAATGGCTAATCCCAAATACTAGCTAAAGACAAATCCCAAATTTTTGAAAGGAAATAAAAGGAAATGAACTGGGGTTCACAGTAGACAGAATGTAATTTTCAAAAACTTTACATTTTTAGAAAATGTAGAAATATGAGTAGACAGATTAATTACTGACATTATACTAAGCTGCACAATTTTATTCTAAAGGAAAATACATCCTTGATACTGTTGCCAAATTAATCTGAGTATATTTTGCCAATATAGAATGACAACAGAATACTGAAGGTTAGACATAATTGTGGTAAGACTGGTCTCTCTAACCTTTTGATCATATCTGAATTTTAAAATAGATTGGTGCTTTTAAACTGCCATGTATAATTTTATAATGTATCCTGCCATTTAAAAATACTACGACAGCTACCATTATGTTGATTAATTGATATTTGAAAATAAGTCTGTTTTTCTTTTGAGTAGCCTTTTGGAAAAAGTGTGCCAAGTATAATTTCCAGTCATATGTTACTTTCCTAACCAATACTTATTTCAGAATCTTCTAACACAGGAGAGGTAAACCATAGGCAAACCAAAAGTCCAGCAAATCCAAATTTTCCCCTGCCCAATTTTAGTTTGCATGCCCCCTTATAACCATCATTTCTCTGTAAATTTTCCACTGAATCCATCAAAAATCAAGGCTCTAAAAGTTTTTTAAAGGTTCAGCTGTTTTGTAGAGTCTCTGAATGATTACAGTGTTCTGAAAATCTTCTTCTTCCAGTGTGAGCGGTTCATCTAGCAGTTTGAGGAAAGGAAGAGATGTTGCCAGGGAAGAGGGGGGACTTCTTTCCTTTTGTCACATCCTTGGAATTGTTTGATGACGTCTTTGATGTGGCTAACCCTATGAGAAATGTTAAATTTCTGGACAATCCTTTTCTCATTGGCTAACCAGATCTATAAGTTAGTTATGAGTTCCAAGTTGTTCAGTGGAACAACAGACAAACTACTGTTATTTTCAACTTTAATACTCTTTGCTTTAGAAATAATTTTTGGTGTAGTCCTAGTCTGTGGCCCTGTCCTACAAAGCCCTGAAATAGGGTTTCATAGATGCATGTATTTCATTGTTTTCCTTCAACTTTAGCATACACCTCCTCTTTATCAAAAATTCCCTGTAATTCTGAAGGCAATGCCTCCTTTTTGATAGTGTTCAGCAACTGCTGAGTTGCATCATCAGAAGAACTTCTAAAATCATTAACCATGAATCCATTTTTCCATAATTTTATACTAAAATCTACCTGTTTCTTCTGGTCTGTAGGGGATAAGCATTTGGTACCAACCTTCTGAGCTTCCTCAAAAAGTCTATCAAAAATATATTCACAATTTGTTGATCATCACCAAGAGGTTGATTATCAGTTCTTGTTTCACAAGCCCATTCTTCTTTTATCCTTTATCTTTTTGTCTTTATGACTTCCCGCTTGGTCTTTTGTAGGCATGTCCTTATACTCTTTCTAGATTTTTTCTTGTGAGATGGCTCTGGGTTGGTTGCATTCCTCATCGAAGATCTTTTCTCTCTTCAAGGTGGTTTCTCTATAGGATTCTTTCTGTCGTAGATTTAACAACTACTTACTTCCCCTATCCCTTTGGATGACTCTTCTAAATTAATGTATTATCTCTTGTGGGTCTTGTACACCCTATTTATACCTTTGTAATATGTACCTTAATCTTTTTTTTAAATTACCCTAGTTTCAATTATCTGTTTTCCTTTCAGGAGCCTAGTTGATAAATTCAGCAATAATTCGTCATTTTTTCTCGTATAAAATTCCTCTTCTCCTTTCAAGAATAGCCTCCTTGTCATGTGTAGTTCATGGGGCTGATTCCACCCTGTTGTTCCACAAGACACAGATCGTACAAAGCATTTTACCCCTACCTTGAGCTTTGGATTAATAGATGGGATCAGGATTGGAATATTTTCTCCTCTCTGCTTGTTTTGGTAGAATTTCTGGGAAAGAAGCACTCTCTCCCTGAGAAAGTATGGTAAGCATGGATTGTCTGAGAGTCATCTTTGTCTTCATGTGGAGAAAGTTTCCATAAAAATGGAGCCAGTATAAAGGAATATTAGAAGCAAGAAAAGGCTTAATTTTTGTTCAGTCTCTATAACTTATAACTAAAAGAATCTTAGTTAATACATTTTATCATTACCATCCAAAAACTGTGGTTATGTGTTAAGAACTAGGCAGAGAAAGATGATTATATTTGAGGGATATGTTGTGCTAACTTATGGCAAAACTATCTAGAGAACAGAGGTAACTTTTTTCCTGTATATATCTACATGTGCCTAAGACTGTGACTGTCAAATTATAAACACTAAAGATTCTAATTCTAGATGATTGTAAGAAATTCATCTGCATAATATTAAAAAACTTACTTGAATAAAATTTTCAATACCTTGTAGAATGGATCTTTACCCACCAACTTGTTGCATATTTTTATTTTTCAGATAATACCTTATTTCTCTACCTGGTAAATATTCATAAGTTTTGTTTTTTTTATTACTCTGTAGGCTGGTATTTTTCAAATAAAGATTATTGGGTTTAGCCTTAGTCTGAAAGAATCCATCATAATTTTGCTTGTGATCTAAGTTTTCTTTCCACTTAAATCTCTGGAGCAGAAAACATACCAGTTGCATTAACTCTTTTCTTAGTAAGAATTCTAGATAGAGCAAGGAAGAAATTGCCAAAAGCAAATAGAATATACTGTTGCAAAATATCTTGTTTCTGGTTGTATCTCAAAGAAATTCAAATGTGATAGCTTCTTCAAACAGGAGTTTTAAATAAGTAAAAGGAAAATGTTATCTAAGGAAAGCATTTCCTAAAACTTCAGCTAGCTAAAATATGCCTGATATTAGAATTCAAAGTTATGGTTGCATTTTTATTCAAATGAGTCTAAACATTTAAATCATTTTTCTTTTTCCAAAGGAAATGGAAAGGAATACAAGACCATGCATTCATTTTTCAGTGTTTAGGAAGAAGGGATTGGTTCTTGACATATTTAGGAACTAGTAAGAGAGTCGCAACCTTAGGTCTGTGTCAAGTTTTTCAGAAAAGCTTTTGAATTTTTTAAAGATAGCACTGATAATTAAGACTTGTTTCCTTAAAGAGTGATTCTTTGGATCTCATTTGACAGTTCTTCCATAAGGGAAATACTGCAGAGACAATATGTTTCTGTCCAAGATAAAGAATCACATTACTTCTGATTTGGTGGTGACACTCTAGAAATGCTTTTGAAAAAAATTTCAGATTAATATGGGGGTACAATTAGATTGCATAGTTTCCTTTTGTAGGATTAAAGTCCAATTATGAGGTGTGTCCTACACCCAGATAATAAACTGCATACCTGTTCAATGTACCCTTTTGGTGGGAATTTACTCAAACCCTTCCCTCCCTCCCCAACAATGTTCTTGAATTTCATTGAGTTTTTCTCTTATTTGAACATGTAGGTTTTAATCTACTAGTTCCAATTTAGTACTGGGTACATGTGGTATTTGCTTTTCATATGATGCTTCACTTGGGAGAATGATCTCCAAATTGGTCCAGGTTGTAAAAGATGTATAATCTTCATATTTTTATGGTTAAATAATATTCCATGGCATTCATATACCATAATATATTAATCCATTCATGTGTCAAAGGGCATTTGAATTGTGCTGCCATAAACATTCAACTCCAAGTGTCTTTACAGTACAATGCCTTTTTTTTCCTTTGGGTAAATACCTACTATTGAGATTGCAGGATCAAATGGTAAGTCTACTTTTAATTCTTTGGGGGAATTTCCTTACTATTTTCCATAGAGGTTGCTCAAGTTTGTGGCCCCATTAATTATGTATAAGTGTTCCTTTCTCTCCACATCCATGCCAGTGTCTACTTCTTTGATACTTTATATGTGGGCCATTCTCTCTAGGGTCAGATGAAAAAATGCTCACCATCCTTAATCATCAGAGAAATGCAAATCAAAACTACTTTGAGATATCACCTAACTCCAGTAAGATTAGCCCACATGACAAAATCCCCAAACCAGAGATGTTGGTGTGGATTTCTCATTGTGGTTTTAATTTGCATTTCTCTGATGATTAGAGATGATGAGCCTCTGAAAGAGTCTGAATCCTATTTCTTATTCATTTCTTACTTTGAGTCTCAGTATCCTTTTATCTTTTATCCTCCCTTTAAAACTTCTATTCCCTTATTTAGTGAGCTTTTTACTTTTTTGTTTTTAGTAGACAGAGCTGATTTTGCTTCTTAGACTAAAAGTTGGGCATGGTGGGCTCAGTGCCTATAGCTCAGGGGCAGCAGTTATGTGCATCAGAGTTGGCGAGTTCGAACCCAGCCTTGTCTTGCCACGCAACAGTGACAACTACAAACAAAAAATAGCTGGGCATTGTGGTGGACACCTGTAGTCCCAGCTACTTGGGAGGCTGAGGCAAGAGAATCGCTGAAGCCCAAGAGTTTGAGGTTGCTGTGAGCTGTGATGCCACAACATTCTACCAAGGGTCACATAGTGAGACTCTGTCTGAAAAAAAAAAAAAAAAAGGTAGTTGGACATGGTAACTTACCCCTATAATCCTAGTGGGAGGCTAAGCAAGAGTATTATTTGAGGCCAGGAGTTGATGACTAGCCTGAGCAACTGATTGAGAGTCATGTCTCTACAAAAAATTAGAAAAATTAGCTGGGTATAGTGGTGTGTGCCTAGTCTCAGCTATTTGAGAGGCTGGGGCAGGAGGGTCATTTGAACCTAGGAATTGAGGGTTGCAGTGGGCAATGGTGATGCCACTGTATTCTAGCCTGGGTGTCAGAGTGAGACCCTGTCTCAAAAACAAAACAAATCCTGGCAATGAACTATTTATTCATGCTAAGTGGCAAAGGAAAATGCCTTTCCCAGCCAATTAATTTCATATCACAAGTTTCACTATTGTGCTCCAAACGTATTTATAACTCTTTCAAAGGAGATTAAAATACATTTTAGTATAAAAATTTAATATAAAATTTGAGTGACCATTATTAACAATTGTTTTCTCCATTTTCATATACATTATTTCATTTGAGTCCATATTAGTTTACTGAGGCCATTGTAAAAAAATACCAGAAATAGGTGGCTTAAAGCAACAGAAATTCATTTTCTCACAGTTCTGGAGGCAAAAAGACCACATCAAGGTGTTTTCAAGGTTGGTTCTTTCTCAAGGCTATGAAGTTGAATATGTTCTCTCTTAGCTTCTGGTGTCTGCAGGCAATGATATGTGTTACTTGGCCAGTAGCTACATAGCTCTGTTCTCTTACATCCAGCCATTGGGATGACCTTGATTTCTTTCTCTTGCTTAATTGTTCTGGCTAAGACTTTTAGTACTATGTTGAATAAAAGGGGATAGAGTGGACTTCCTTGTTTCCTTCTAGTTCAAGAAATTAGCCTAGTGTTTATTGCATATGGCCTTTATTACATTGAGGTACATTCCTCTTCTACCTAATTAATTAAGAATTTTTATCATGAAGGGATGTGGAATTTCATCAAATATTTTTCTGCATTGAAATATCTGGTTTTTGTCTTTCATTCTGTTGATGTGATGTATCACATTTATTGAATTGTGTACATTGAACCATCCTTGCATCCCTGGGATAAATCTCATTTGATAGTAGTATATAATCTTTTTGATATACTGTTTGATTTTGTTTGCTAGTATTTGGATGAGGAAATTTGGATTTTTGTTCATCAGGGCTTACAAGGACTGTGGGGTTCTCCTTGTAGTAAAGACTAATTGGCATCTACAGTGGCAATGAGGCTGGTGAGGATCTTTTGCTTACCTTTTAGTGAAAGGTGAATTCTAATCTGGCTCTGAACCAATCCTGGTGGGTGAGTCTAGGTAACAGGAAGAGTCCCCCATGGAGGACTCTATGCTACCATGCTGGGCTTTTTGTTCCAAGGGGCTTCACACTCCCTTGCTGCCCCCAGCCTTCTCTCTTAGACACTATAGTCAAATTTTAGTTGTTTATTCATGCACTTGTCCTTTTTTGTGGAAGGAACAAGTGCCAGACACCTGTAGTCAGTCATTGTCTGAGTTCTTTTTCTAGTCTTCTGTTTTATATTGCTCTGCTTTTGCTCCTTCTTATCCTGTATCCAGATCTTTGGGGGAATCAGCCAGTGATTATTACTTTGGATGAAACTTTGGGAAGACACGCTGGCTCTGTCTACTACCCCCTTTTCTTGGCAGTCTGTGTAAATCATCTCTCATTATAGACAAGGGAGTAGAGCCACAGTGGGTGTCTGGAGTTTTGGTTTTTAAGAGCAAAATCTATTTTGTTGATTGGTCCTGCTGAGGCTATAACGTAGAAAGCACAAGGCAACATGTGAATAAATGTGCTGCAAGGTATGACACAAGGCAATCGAAATGCCTGAGTGAGCTTTCCCAGGCTTTTCTAAGACTTGGAATATTCTGTAATCCCACAAAATGCTTGAATCCAATTAATATTGAGTCAGTTACAGAAATTCGAATAGGTAGGAAGGATGTCACAAATGTTTGGAATTCTAAATTAATTCTTGATTTAAATAAAATGGCTCATATTCCTGTGTTTCTGTGTACTTGCCTTATTTTAATACAATTTCATTGCTCAAATGGGTTAGAAAAGTAAACAGCATGCAGTTGAAGAACAAGGCTAGTTTTTTTTTTTTAATTGAATCATAGCTGTGTACATTAGTTCAACCATGGGGTACAGTGTGGGGGCTTCACATGCAATCTAAGATATTTTATCAACCTGATTGACATACAATTCATGATATTTTCTCGTTTACTATATGAAAACTTTTTTGATCCATATTTAGAAGTTTTCTCCTGACCCTTCGAATATGTACCACGCATGTGATCTCACCCTTTGTCCCATCTCCCCCCTCCCCTTCCCTCCCCTTCTCTCCCTCTCCCCTTTCCCCGTCTTCCTGTGCAATCAATGGGTTGTAGCCTTCACTTGAATGATAAAGAATTTGTCTCATATTAGGGGTGTATACATTGGATACTTTTTCTTACATTCTAGAGATACTTTGCTAAGGAGAACATGTTCCAGCTTTATCCATGTAAAAATGAAAGAGGAAAAGTCACCATCTTTCTTTAAGGCTGCATAATATTCCATGGTATACAGTTTATACCAATAAACACAGTTTATTAATCCATTCGTGTATCGATGGGCTCTTGGGCTTCTTCCATGACTTAGCAATTATGAATTGGCCTGCAATAAACAATCTGGTACAGATATCTTTGTTGTTCTGTAATTTTTGGCCATCTGGGTATATACCCAGTAAAGGAATTATAGGATCAAATGGCAAGTCTATTTTTAGATCTTTGAGTATTCTCCAAACATCTTTCCAAAATAGATGTATTAGTTTACATTCCTACCAGCAATGTAGAAGTGTTCCCTTTTCTCCACATCCACTCCAACATCTCTGGTTTTGGGATTTCATCATGTGGGCTAATCTTACCAGCGTTAGATGATATCTCAAGGTAGTTTTGATTTGTATTTCTCTGATGATTAAGGATAATGAGCATTTCTTCATGTGTTTGAAGACCATGCACTTGTCTTCTTTGGAGAGGTTTCTTTTCAGATCTTTTGCCCATCCTGAGATGGGATCTCTTGTTTTTTTCTTGCAAATACGTTGAAGTTCTCTATGTATTCTGGTTATTAAGCCTTTGTCAGAGGCATAA
>CAUYON010191618.1:0-20193 GCA_963573935.1 Arctocebus calabarensis
CTGTAGTCCCAGCTACTTGGGAGGCAGAGGCAGGAGACTCGCTTGAGTCCAGGAATTGGAGGTTGCTGTGAGCTGTGATGCCATAGCACTCTATCCAGGGCGACAGCTTGAGGCTCTGTCTCAAAAAAAAAAAAAAAAAAAGAATCCGGAAGGCCTGCAATGAAATTTTTATTAATGCAGAAATCTCCTCAAGATTTTAGACAAACCATCCTCAAGACAACATGAAACCCTAGAAACTAACAAGAAGACACACTAGCCAAGTTCAGATGCTCTTGCATGTACAACACAGATCAGGCTACTTGGCGGAACATGGAGAACAGAGGCTTCTACTGGTTGGACTGTGCTCGGGGAAAGGGCAGGTCTTAGTCAATATGTTCTTGTGTAGGAAGAGCCCTGTCCACTGCAATTGCACAGCACAAATGAGAATGACTCTCAGTTAGATGGGAAATTCCAACGAACCCTGTTATCCAAGAAAATCAGGAAATGGTGTCATCATGCTGGCTGCTCTTGATTTGAGACACATGTGTTGAGGGAAACCACATTTTAAAAACTACAAAATCTCAGTGATCTCCTTTTCTTTCTCTTTTACTTACACACACACACACAGTCGGGGAAAGAGAGACATTTTTAAGATCTTGAATCATTATGGCCATAGCTAGAATTCTTAGTGACCTCTCCTGTTACACTTCTCTGCCCATGACCTAGAGCTCCTCCTTTTCTCCCAGGCACTCATATTTCTTATTTTTGCCCCACCTCCTACACAAATCTCATTGCATGAAGGATAATGGGGCAGCATTTCTGTGTGCTTCCACTCGGGGGTTGCCCAGGCTGTGTAACCCTATAAGGATGGAGGTAGCAAAGACTCAGGCCGCAGAGGCCGTGGCTGGCCGGCCAGGGTGGTGAGATGCAGGAGAATGCAGTTGAGTGGTGCCAACACCATGGGGATAGGAGCTCCAGGTCAGTGGGGGAAGAGTGAAGGGAGGAAGAGTAGAGATGGGAGAGGAAGGGTTAACAAGGGGAGCAAGTTCAGGGCACACATGCATGGCCTAGGCAGGGAGGAGAATGAGGCAGGAGCAGTCTGGGAGTGGAGAACTGGTGACAAAGGGTCAGGTCGGAGACATGGCTGGCAAAGACATGGTTGGTTCTTTTCATGGAGGCCTGCGCATTATAAATAGTCTCGTGTGTCTGAAAATATTTTTTTTCCCTGTCACTTCAATTGAGGTTTAGCTGGATATAACAGTCTAAATTGAGGGTTTTGTTCCTTTATCACTTTGAACGCTGCTTTCTCCAGGTCTGTGTAGCCCTTAGAGTTATTCTTTTTGATAATCTGTGTTTTCTTCCTGACCCATTTTTTATTTCTTTGTGTTCTAATTCTCATTACAGTGTTCCTAGATGGGGATTTATTTTTATTTATTCTTTTGATCTGAGGAGTGAATTTTCAATTTGGGGATTTGTGTCTTTTGCTTTGGAAAATTCTTAGCCATTGCTTTTATATCAAGGGTCTTATGTTGCTTCTGTTATTCTTGGACTCACATCATGCGCATATAATGACTTGTTCACAGATTTGAACTCTGTCTTTCTGCATTGAATTTGTTTTTTTTTTTGAGACAGAGCCTCAAGCTGTCACCCTTGGATAGAGTGCTGTGGCATCACAGCTCACAGCAACCTCCAACTCCTGAGCTCAAGCGAGTCTCCTGCCTCTGCCTCCCAAGAGGACTACAGGTGCCCGCCACAACGCCCGGCCATTTTTTTTTTTGGTTGCAGCTGTCATTGTTTTTGGTGGGCCCGGGCTGGATTTGAACCTGTCAGCTCAGGTGTACGTGGCTGGTGCTTTAGCCTGCTGAACCACAGGCGCCAAGCTTCTGCGTTGAATTTGGTGTGAACTCCTTCTTGTGATCTTCCTGGTCCCCAGAGCTTCCTCTATGGGTCTAGAGTTCATTCCATCTACTAAGTATTTTTGAACTATCAAGGGCTTCACTTCCAGTTCCATGAGTTCTATTTGCATATTTTGCATATTTATCTGCTCTTGCTTCATTTGTGCCTGTTTTTGTGCCATAATATCTAGTTCTTTTTTATAACTATTACTCTCCTATCTCCTTGAACTTTCTTGTTTTAACCTATTTGCCACAGTGTTCATTAAAATTAATCTCCTCTGAGTTAATTCATATTCTGATTTCATATCTTATTAACTTTTTTAGGATTATATTTCGTGGATTTTGGGATTTTGATTTGCAGGCTTATTTTGAAGGTTTTCTGTTGTTGGTTTCAGTCTACTTTTTATCTCTCCTCCTTTCCTGTTGGTACACCTCCAAATTCATTAGTTTTGTGACTTTTTTTTGTAAGGAGTTCACACCAAATGCAACCAAGAGTTCCAATATAGGAACGAGTGGTTACACGTACATGGTGTGGTTCCTTGGAATTCCATTTCTGGCTTCCATTCAACATAAACAGGTGTTATAAAGGCAGCACAGGGATCTTGGTCATGGTGACATGTATCTCACGTCTAGTCACCAAGACAACATGTGGCTTGGGTCTTGGATCTTCCTGATTTTAAGGCTGTATCTGTGTCCTCTCACCTCCCTGGGCAGATTCTCTTAGTCATAGCTCAGTTAGCCTGAGGATAAGAGCCATGATTTGAACACAGGTCTGTTGTCTCAGGCTGAGGAGATTCCCATCACCCAGCCACCACCACCTGATTCTAGACCTGGAGACAAGATGTTCATGGCTTTGGCCTAACTCATACTTCACACTCTCTTGTATTCTGTTTTTTTGTTGTCATTCATGGAAATAGTCATTTTTCTTAAATTCTACAATGTCATTTTTGTTTTCTTTTTTTATAGTTTATCCATATTCGCCAAGTGTTTGGGGAAGAATAGCGAGACCAAAGTGCAAACCTCCAGTCTTATCTTGCTACAAGTCTAGCAATGGCTATTAAAAAATCTACCTTGGCTTGGCGTCTGTAGTACAGTGGCTGGGGCACCAGACACGTACACGGGAGCTGGTGAGTTTGAACCCAACCCAGGCCTGCCAAATAATAATGACAACTATAACCCAAAAATATCTGGGTGTTGTGGCAAGCACCTGTAGTCCCTGCTACTTGGGAGGCTGAGGTACGAGAATCGCTTGAGCCTAAAAGTTTGAGGTTGTTGTGAGCTGTGACAGCATGGCATTCTACCGAGGACAACATAGTGTGACTCTGTCTCAAAAAAAATAATAAAATAAAAAAACCAAAAAATCTACCTTGTCGTGCTTTCCCGTTCCTGTGACAGACAAGTGACCATTAATTAGTACATAGGGATGAGTGGTTATGCTTTAAAACTGAATGAGGCTGGGAGTGGTGGCTCATGCCTGTAATTCCAGCTCTTTGGGATGCCAAGGTGGGAGGATTGCTTGAGGCCTAGAGTTCGAACCCAGGCTAGGCAACATAGCCAGACCCTGTCTCTACAAAAAATAAGAATACTCAGCTGGGCCTGGTGACACATGCCTGTAGTCTTAGGTAATCAGGATCACTTGAGCCAGGGAGTTCAAGGCTGCGGTGAGCTATGATCATACTAGTATAAATGAGCCTGGGCAACAGAATGAGACCCTGCTGGAAGAAAAGTAAAAAATAAAACCCAAAACTGAATGAGAATTGGCCAAGTTAGGATGATTTGCTGATTATAACAATAATAGGGCACTGTTTTTACTGTCAAGGGTCGAACTGTTCTGGCTGGAACAAGAGTTCTCTGAATTGACTTGCAAATTCTATGGTCCCTCAAGACTTAAATCCAGAAAAAGCTAAGTATGTTCTCCAAAGATTTTTCAAAAGATATGTAATCTAGGATTTTACTACTTGAAGGAACATCAAAGATCATGTATTACTAGCCCCTCTTCTGCATCTGGAAAAGGAGACTTAGGGGAATTAAAGGCCTTCCCAAGGCTACATGCTGTACTGACAGCAAAGCCAGAGCTTGGATAATTGGGTTCTCATACAGTTGTATTTTTCCAACTGTTTTCTCTAGCATATATCAGAAGTGGCAGAAGTAGCAAGCTTGATAAATGATTTCTACTGTGTTGCTTAATTATTTCAGAAGTGGAGAACAAATTACAACCAGGTTTTTTAAAATCTCAATTTCAATCTGCTGCCTGTTTTTTAAGTGCAAATATGTGTACACCAGCATTTCTGACTTCAGATAGAAAGCTGAGTTAGCCGGTACGCTTCTTAGCTCATCTGTCACGTGGCAATGCTCTATTAAGTGTCTAATTTAGACAAATATAAAATAGTCAAAAGTAAGAGTAGATACAAAAATAGAAGTTTTGGGTATTTCAGGTTATAAGCCTCAAAAGCTGATTCTAGCTGATTAGTCAGAAAAGTAATACAAGAATTCCGTGTAGCTCACAAACTAGTTGGAAGACCAGAGGACTGGACCTGAAGAGAAGCTTCCAGAAACAGCCATTTCTGCTGTGAATAACATCCACCACCGTGAATGGCACGTGCTGCTTTGGTCATGGGTGCTCACGTCGTGAGCTCTGCTGAGCCAGTCCCCTGTCCCACTGTCCTCAGAAGCATATTGGATCTGTGCAACGCTTCCTCTTCAACCAAGACTCTGCTGTGCTGGCTTGGATATATCTCCATGGTGGACTGCGCTTCCCATGTAACAAGCTAGCTGCAAATGAGGGGCTGCGGCAAGCAAGCATTCTGCCTTCCATCTGGGAAAAACAAGACTTTAAATGTGAAAATGTCTCCAAATACAGCAACAATTTTCGGGCATCAGGCAACTAGCAAGTTTGCCCATGTTTACTACATTTAATAAATTAAAATTGGCCAACAAGTGCATATGGCGTGAGCTTGTCCCCTGTGCTAGATATTCTCCATCTGCTCTTCTGAATCCACTTTTCTTCTCCACCTTGCACAGTGCTCCAGAGTCTGACCCGTGTAGATCAAATGAGCCTTCTTTCTTGCCATCTGCCTCCAGTGGGGTTTTGCCAGGGGGAGAGGCTGGCAGGAGCTGGAAAGGTATCAGAAGGGTAGGGTTTGGGCACTTTGTTTCCCAACTTCCCCCTCACTAGCTTGCAGGTTGTTTCTCTCCTGACAGCCCCTGCTGGGTGTCCTTTCCTGGGTTCTGGGCACCACTCCTCCCTTTCTGCCCTGCAGGCCTAGAGGTTCCAACTAGGGAACATGAGACACTTACCCTGTAGATTCCCCTACCCCTGACTACACTGGTAAATAGTTACTTTAAAATTCTCTTATCCCACCTGTGTGTACTATCTGATCCCCAGCAGGATCCAGAGTAGTACATCCGTCTCCTCCGTGACTGTAGCAGCCAGGATAGCCGATGGCAGGAGGAGTGAGAGTGGTAAGTAACATCTGTGTAGCTCAATAATGGAACACCTTGTTGGAAAGGGCATGGGGAGGGATTTAGCTCCTTTAACAAGCATGAGAGAGCTCGCAAGATGAGAGCAGTGGTGAATTGGCAGTCTCTACACCTCTGTGGTTGAGAGGCACGAGATCAGCCTTATATTAGGCTGGAGGAGAAGGCAGTTGGGAGTGAGCTCATTCTGTCATGACCCACTTTCCTCTGACTCTGCCTCCTCTCCTGCTTGCCAAACACCAGCACTGGCATCTCTCTGGACAGCTTTACCCTCAAAGACTATCTTTCTCTCTCTCTCTCCCTTCTACTAAAGTAAATAGCCCTCAGGCACCTAAGAGCAATTGTTCCTGAATGAGATAATAGCACAGGGTCCATGTCTGGAACCTAGATAAGCCGCAGACTTGGCCAGTCCCTAGCCCTGACAAGCGGTGGCAGCAGTGGGCTGTGACATGTGACACCCACTCAGATCTTATTTTCTCATTTCACTAATCCAAGTGCTGGAATATATTTCCTTTTGCTTTCTTCCCAAATGCAAATCACAGATTAATTGAATGTAGAGGAAGACAATATTTTAAAATATGCCAGTAGGAGAAATCTGTCATTAAAGATTTAAAATTTATTTTATGTCGCTCTAGCCAAGTTCTTTTCAGTCTTGGCCATGCAGCATAAAAAGCTCTAAAACATCATGAATATGGGGCTACATTTCAGACATGGGGAGACTGGAGCACATGCATTTTTATTTTAAAAAGTGCTCTGGTTGGTTCTGGGGTAAGCCCCAGATAGATATTACATTTTTAAAAATGTAATATTTTAAAGAAAGGACGCTAAGGCACTAGTCTGAAGACGTGTGTCCCTGTCCTGCTGTGCACTTGCTATTAAGTCACCTTATTGACCTGAGCTTCAGCGGCCCCACCTATAAAAAAGGGAATAATCACTATCCTGAGATTTGATGAAAATATCAGATAATATATGCAACGATGTTTCACCAACTTCCCAGTGCACTAAAATTCCTCACAATGAAGACATACATCCACGATGAAGTTTCAGGTGATCAAAGTTGGGCAAGAAAGCTAATAATGAATTGAATGATACAACTAGGGTCCAAATTATTTCAATGACTCATAACAATGGGCCTCAAACAACCAGAATAATAGACTAGGGATGAATATAAAGTTTAATTTATATGTTCAAAAGAACTTGCACAAGGGCAGGATATAAGACATCTAGGATTATAACAGTTATTATGAAACAGGTTTAAAGCCAATTATGATGTTGACGCTAAATGGAACACCGTTTCAAGCCATATTAAGAGAAGGTTTGGGAGAAGAGATGTGCTCACAGTTGCCACTGGGTCATACACTAAGAGTCTCTAGTCCAAGCTGGTTGACCAGTTAGTAACACTGAACTAAGTCCATGCAGGAACTTGCCAGACTTCTTTCCTTTGAATACCATGCAATTCAGCACTTAATATGATTTAAGTAATTTCCCTTATTGTTTCTTACATTGTAAGTGGCTTGAAGTTTGGCATCATGAATCATGTTTCTGGCTCAGTGCCTGTGGCTCAGCAGGCTAAGGCGCCAGCCATGTACACCTGAGCTGGTGGGTTCGAATCCAGCTCGGGCCCGCCAAACAACAATAACAGCTGCAACCAAGAAATGGCCGGGTGTTGTGGCAGGCGCCTGTAGTCCCAGCTGCTTGGGAGGTGGAGGCAGGAGACTTGTTTGATCCCAGGAGTTGGAGGTTACTGTGAGCTGTGATGCCATGGCACTCTATCCAGGTGACAGCTTGAGGCTCTGTCTCAAGAAAAAAAAAAAAGAATCATATTTCTTCATTCCCTATAAACCTAGAGGAGCGCTGGGCACATGAAAGATATTTAGTAAATGTTAAATATTATAAAACTTTTTTTCCATTTTAATGGAACTATTTAATTTAATAAATAGTTCTTTTGATGACTGCAGATATGTAAGGCTGTTTGGTAGCATTCAGAAAAATCACAGTAATGGTGGTCTTCTCTATTGGTGTATAGTCTTCAGCAAGAAGTTACTTGTGGCCTGGCGTGGTGGCTCACACCTGTAATCCCAGCCCTGTGAGAGGCAAACGTGGATGGATTGACTGAGCTCAGGAGTTGGAGATCAACCTAAGCAAGAGCGAAACCCCATCTCTAAAGAATAGCTGCCTATGTAGTCCCAGCTTCTTGGGAGGTGAGGCAAGAGAATCACTCTGAACCACTCACCCAAGAATTTGAGGTTGCTGTGAGCTGTGATGCCATAGTACTCTACCAAGGGCGACACAGTGAGACTCTGTCTCAAAAAAAAAAAAAGAAGTTACTTGTATGAAATGGCTATCAAACCATTAAGATTGCATTTATGGGTCCATCATTTTCAAGGTTGTAGGTAACATGGGTATACTTGCTCCAAATAACCTTGACCCCTTGTGTCACAAGGCCCAACTCACTCACATGGACCTCAAGGATTGTCTCTTTGATAATAACACCCAAAGTTGTATATAATGGGGATGAGGGATTCTTCTTTACACCCAGTATTGGCAGGCCAAAGGTGGTGTTCAGTTTAGGATGTGTTATTTAGGTGGTTTTCTTGAAAAGCCATTTCCAATAAAGTAGACTTTAGTAACTATCCTCTTCCATGTCTTCTTCTCTCTCTTTCCTGATCGAGTGACTTTTTTTTTTGTAGAGACAGTGTTTCACTTTATCGCCCTCGGTAGAGTGCTGTGGCATCACACAGCTCACAGCAACCTCCAACTCCTGGGCTTAGGTGAGTCTCTTGCCTCAGCCTCCAGACTAGCTGGGACTATAGGTGCCTGCCACAACACCTGGCTATTTTTCTGTTTTGCAGTTTGACTGAGGCCGGGTTTGAACCCACCACCTTTGGTATATGGGGCCCTGCCCTACTCAATGAGCCACAGGTGCCACCCCTGTTCGAGTAACTTTTAATACTTCTGTTTCTCCCTGGGCATGAACTTTGGGCAGGGGGACTTTCCATTTTCCCACTTTCTCTTCTAGTTTTGTTTAATCTTATTGCAGAGGACTTTGAGACTCTCCCTCTCTGTCCAGCGGTTAGGCAGGGACTCCTTCCTGTGGAGTCTTTTCATTGTGCTTTTGTTTGGTGTTTTTCTTTTCAAGCTTCTTGTAGACTTTTTCATTTGTATCTTCTCAGCATGGCGCTATTTATGGTACAGCTTCAGACCAATCATCCTCCTTTGACCATTCATGAGCCTCTGGACTTTCCTTTATTCTCTTTTTCTCATGCTAATCCAATCCCATAGCATTTCCAGAATGATTCAATATTTTCATTTTGTTATGGGTGATGATGGTCCCATCCTCCTGGGCATGAAGAAGCTGTCCATTTTTGGCACTCAGAAATCCATGAGCAGACTCCATGCAGACTGGCTCTGACCATAATAAAACAATTTTTTAAGGCTGATGGGAATGCAGCTCTCATCCATCGTTCTAAAGACAGTGGTTACATGTGTGATTCCAGAATAGATGGAGGGGAGTTGCACCTATACTGCCAGTTGATTTTTCTACTTTGTTACCCCATGATGACCTTATTTTCTTCAGATGTCCTCTTCTTTAAGGACAGAAAAGTGGGGCAGTAAAATTTCAATTGATTCATTACCTATTAGTAAAAGTTTCATGCACAGAAAATGTTACACTACAGGTGGCAGAAAGGGCTAAGACATCTGTTAGAATGAGAGAGGAAATTATTCATCAATCAAAAGCAACTAGGGAAAACAGCTATTGAAATAAAGAAACCCCTTTACAGAGTTTTATGAGAATTTGAGAATTCAGATGCATACAATTTTCCTTTGTGTTTAAAAAAAGTCCAAAACAAGTTCATTTTAGCCTTCTCAAAGATGTGTTGTTGAGGAAGCAACATGGGCATTGGAATACGCGGAAAGGTGGGAGCATTATCCATCATATTGTGTTGTTTCTGTGAGTCCTTTGTCCTTAACATATTTTTTTTAAAAAGGAGTTCTTTCCACGTGGCTCTTGTGGTCAGGGGGAAGGTCGTGGGCCCCATATACCGAGGGTGATGGGTTCAAACCTGGCCCCAGCCAAACTGCAACAAAAAATAGCGGGGTGTTGTGGCGGGCGCCTGTAGTCCCAGTTACTTGGGAGGCTGAGGCAAGAGAATCGCCTACACCAGGAGCTGGAGGTTGCCATGAGCTGTGACACCGTGGCACTCCAACAAGGGCAACAAAGTGAGACTCTGTCTTTAAAAAAAAAAAAGGAGTTCTTTCCTTTATTTTTAATTCTACAGGTAATCTGTTAAATATGTTAACATTGCATAAAACTAAATGCTGTAGATAGTAAGCTTCCGTTTGACCCGTCCTCCAAACCTGCATCCCTCTCCAACTCACTGGAGTGGATTCTTCAAGACCTTTTCCAACACACTTTTTCACTTCTATAGTTCATTTCATAGGATATCATATTGTATTTGTTTTTCTGAAACTTACCTTCTTCACTGTGTGAAATATTTTAGAGCTCTCTCCATGTCAGCATTTACAAATACAATAGAACCCCCAGAGTTGACCACTCCTCTACATTGACCTCCTTGTTAAGTTGACCTAATTTTCATAAACTGGACACATACCACATGTACGTATCAATACAGCACGCCTAGTTTCTTATTTTGACCATATGTTGCAATCCTTTGGGTGGTCAACTTACAGAGTTTCTATTGTATTGTTTATCTTATCTGATGCACAAGGTTCTGTTGTAACAATGTCTATATTTTATCTTTTCCCATGTTTATAGACATTAAGATTTTTTATATAATTTTGTTACTAAAAAAATGTCAGAATGAATATATTATTCATCACTTATTGGGCATATGTGTGTGTGGGAAATTCCGTAAGCTGGACACCTGGAATTATAATAGATCAATCCTTGAGCAGTGTGTCCATTTAAAATCTTGGTAATGACTGCCAAAACTGTCTTCCAGAAAGGCTGTATCAATGTGTGAAATATTCCTACTAATGCATACGGTGGTAGTATTTCCTCTACTTTCAGTCCTAGAACTAATTGCTATGGTTTTTACTAATCTGAATTTCTTCAATTACTAATAAGTTTGAGTATCTTCTATTGCCTTTTCCATTAATTACTTATTCTTATAATAGTCTCTGTATTATGCCTTATATTGTCATCATATGGATCTCCAAAAAAAGTGTTGAATACAACAGGATCCCACATAGAGTGGGAGCCCGAGGCTCTTGCTCTTCAATGGACATGAATCTACTAACAAACATTGGAATACAATTATCTGACCAAGCAGCGGATTTCCCTACCCAATCTACAAACTGGGCAACATCCCTGCATCTTGTTCGAAAAAAGATTCATTATGCCTAGTATTCCCTATATTCTACTTTGTAGCTCTACCAGAGAATAATATGAAGGTAGTGTATCCTGTCTTCATGATTAGCTTAGAAATGTTTCTGTAATATGCATTCTAGAATATTGCAGAAAGTAATGCTAAGCTCACTCTACAGCTTCTATAATTAATTCTTTTCTTCTTTTAGAAAAATCTGTATTTTTGCTTTGCTTAGATTTCTGGCACCTGGCCCATTTTCTTATGTCCCTGAGATGAGAGTGTTGGTTTTGAGACCTGTAATCTTTCATTCAGCCTATAAAGCCTGAATACCAGGTTTCCTCGACTCTCTCCTCATTTAGGCTGTGCTTCAATTTACTCTCTGTGATATCTGCCCTACTCTTCTCAGTTTGAAGATCATGTTCCTTGCTGGAGAAGAAAGAAGCAATTGAGCGGCCCTGCCTTTTCTCTGTTATCATTCAACAGGATCTTCCCTTAGCAGGCAGCTTATCCCTTGCTTCATCTGCTTGCTTCAAACTGTGTGTGTGCCCTTTCTGTGGCGCTTCTCTCTTAGCATTCCTCAGCTCACTATGGAGTTTTCCTCTTGCTACTTTCTCACAGGATTTAGATCATCTTCTTACTCACCTTGGATTTTTCCTTTCTCTCATTTTTTTTTTTTTTTGCAGTATTTTGGCCGGGGCCTGGTTTGAACCCACTACCTCCGGTATATGGGGCTGGCACCCTATTCCTTGAGCCACAGGCACCACCCTTTTCTCTCATTTTTTTTACATGTGTCATTTCAAACAAGTAGACTCACCGGAGAATCGCACATTGGTCATATCGGTTTCTGCAGGTACTATTGTAGTATAAAGTTTAATTTTTCAGAGTTTCACAATTAAAAGAATATATTTCTTTCTATTGCCTCCAGAATGGGGTGATAATTATATTTTCTGTGAACTTTTTGAAGTTTGTTTTCCTAAAGTCTCAGCTATATGTATACTCTGACTAGAGGTTTTTTCCCCCATTACAGAATCCAGGGTGACATGATCCCTTTCTTCCATCTCAGGAAGGTGAGAACTATATTTTATTCCACGTGTTTGTTGAAGTAAAGATTTTGATCCTGTACACATCCAAATTGTTCCTTACTGCTCAGAATTGAGTGTAGGGTTGCAGTTCCTGTCATTCTTTCTTGTACCTTTTGAAAGATGAAATTATCAGGAAGGCAAGTCAGGAATGAATTAAATTCTAAGGTTCTCATAGAGATTTAGAACCGGTGTCTAAGTAGTTCAAGTAATTCATCAATGTTACATCTTACCTCTGTGACAATTTGATCATTTGATTTAGGAAGCTATCCTCCAACTTTTCCAGTTAGCCTGGCATTTTACCACACTCCCACAAATACTAGTGTTCTCTGCTTCTCATCTAATTTTCTTCCATATACTATATGCTGTACTCGTGGGTTCTCTATACTTGCACATTTGGCACATGGTGTTACCCATGTTTATCAGAGCTGTTTATACTGAAAAACATATACCATTCCATTGCTTACACCAGCTCCCTTTCCCCAAGTATCTGAGTGTGGATGCTGCCAGGCAAAACTCCTTCTCTTTTAGGAATAAAGAATTTATTACTTTTCTTTTTCTTCTGCTTTTTTTTTTTTTAAAGGCAGAGTCTCATTCTGTCACCCTAGGTAGTAGAGTGCCATGGTGTCATTTCTCACAGCAACATCAAACTCTTAGGCTCCAGAGATCCTCTTGCCTCAGCCTTCTGCGTAGCTGAGACTACCGGCACATACTGCCAGGACCAGCTAGTTTTTCTATTTTTCATAGTGCGAGTCTTGCTCTTGCTCAGGCTGGTCTCAAACTCCTGAACTCAAGGGATCCACCCACTTCAGCCTCCCAGGAAGCCAGTCTTTACCTCTCACCCACTGTGCTGCCTCAGCTGAAGAAAGTGACCTCTCCCTCCAGGCCATGGCCCTTCCTTCCAGGGTAGCCTGCATTTTTTGACTGATTGATATGGGGGTGAAAGGCCGGGTGGCCCCATGACAATTCAGGACAGCTCTGAAAGGTCGTCGCATCTTCAGAATTCCTCATCAGGGTTGACTAAGGGAGTCCCTGAGACCACATCTGAGCTCTGCTTCTCCCTCTGTTCACTCCTTCTTCTCTTCTCTCCCACAGGTATTAATTCCAAAACCACTCCCGAACGAAGTCCCAATCTCCATCTCAGGGGCTCCTCCTGGGAAACCCAACGGGGGATAATCTCTTGTTTTAAAGTTTCAGGTCTATTGTATTATCTTCTGCACTGAAATATGAATAATTGAGCCTTAAGTATTCTTCTAAGCCTGATTCTCTGACATTGTCTTAGAATTACTGAGCTTCTCTGTCTTCCTCTGGGAATCTGCTTTCTATGTCATTCCTGTGAACTTCTATTCATGTGATTTAGAAGTTTCTTCTCAACATTTTTCCCCTCTCCCTCCAAACCTCATGCAAAGCCCTTTGACTAGGAAGCTTTGTCTCCAGAACATTTTTTCTAACCTTCCTAACATATATCCCTGCTTTGTTAGGAATCTGTTATTTTGGTATTAAAAGTCAGAGTTGAGAAGAAAAAGTATTAATCCTATCTTCTGAGACAGCTTTTCATTTCCACCAATCTTCTTTTTTTCTCCATTTATTTCTTATTTGCATATTCATGGGGTACAAGGGCAATTTTGCTACATGGATACATTGCACTGTGGTGAAGTCAGGGCCTTCAGTGATCCAGCACTGGTGCAACACACACTGTATCCACCAAGCAATCTGCTGTCATCCACCACCACCCCACCACCCTGCAAGTCTCCATTGTCTGTAGTTCCATGCTCTGCTTTCATGTGTATAGATTATTTAACTCCCACATGCAAGTGAAAATGTGGTATTTTTCTTTCTGTGTCTGAGTTATTTCATTTAAGATAAGGGCCTCCAGTTTCATCCATGTCACTGCAAAAGACACAATTTCTTCTCTCTCTTTTTTAATGGATGGAGAGTATTTCACATTTTCTCGATCTAGTCATCCATTGATGGACACTTAGGTTGACCAGCAATCTTCTTAATCCTGCAAAGAGCCAAAATAGTGCTAGTGCATAACCAGTTATAGCCTCTGCCTGTAACCCTATCTAACCAGTAGTGTGGGCCCTCTGTCTGAGCATCTCACAATGTGAAATTCAGGCACTGTTTTCCAAGGGAGAGCCTAGTGGGCTCAATTTCTTGAGGGAGTACTCTGGGACCAATGAGCTCTGCATGTTAGTTGGGGTATGAGCTGAGACCCAGTCAAGAGATCAAGAGTCAAAATAAAGGAGAAGGAGGCCTGACCAGTGGCTTGCACTTGTAATCCTAGCACTCTGGGAGGCTGAGCTGGGAGAATCACTTGTGCTCAGGAGTTCTAGACCAGCCTGAACAAGAGCAAGACCCTGTCTCTACTAAAAATAGAAAAATTAGCTAGGCATTATGGTGGGTACCTGTAATCTTAGCTTGTTGGGAGGCTGAGGCAGGAGGATCACTTGAACCCAGGAATTTGAGGTTACATTGAGCTATGATGAGGCCACTAAACTATAGCCTGAATGACAAAGCAAGACCCTGTCACAAACAAACAAACAAACAAACAAACAAAAAGGCTGGGCTTGGTGGCTCACACCTATAACCCTAGCCCTCTGAGAGGCTGAGACAGGAGAATCCCTTGAGCTCAGGAACTGGAGATCAGCCTGAGCAAGAGTAAGACCCTGTCTCTACTAAAAACAGAAAGATTAGCCACACATTTTGGCATGTACCTGTACTCCCAGCTACTAGGAGGCTGAGGTAGGAGGATTGCTTGGGCCCAAGAGTTTGAGGTTGCTGTGAGCTAGGCTGAGGCCATGGCACTCTAGCCTCATCAACAGCGTGAGACTCTATCTCAAAAAGAAAAAAGATAAAGGAGGAGGCGAAAACAGGAGAGGGCGGGTAGGGCAGAGAAAGATTTCCAGTTGTGATGTTGCTCAAATATTGGTGAAAGGAAAGTAAGGAAGCAGCAGAATTGAGCAGGGAGAACTTCAGACCATGCTGCAGATCTAACAAAGTCTTGGTCAAGCCAATGAAGAGATATGGAACAAAGACTTTTTCTTAGAGGTGTCTTGCAATGAGCAGAAATGGCTAGGCCCTAGCAAGCCTGCTGTTCTCAGTCATCAACTAGAGGCTGCCTAGGAAGAGCCTGACTCGAGCTTGAAAGTTGAGGCAGATTCTGACATCCAAATGATTAATCTGTTCCCTGGAGAAAGAGCTAAGTTGTGCACCTCAGTTGCTGCCACTGTCCTCCTATGTGCCACATGTACATGGTCAGGGAGCAGCTCCTCTAGGATCCCACTGGGCCGGTCTTCCTGAGGAGGAAAGTTAGTGTGAAGAACCACATCCTTTACTGCTCACAATACCCTCCAGAATGAGGTTCTCATTGCCGGCCTGGCAAGTGATCCCGCCCAGCATCTCATCTAATCACCTGCTTTCTTGAACCATTGTCTGTATCAGCTATGTTCGTTGTGTCCTCCAGGAAGCAGACACTGAGACACAGTTGGGAGTGCAAGAGGTTTATGGAGGGTGGAAGTAGGGGGTGTGGACAACACCAAGGAAGATGAAGAGAAGCAAGCAGGACCGAGCAGGGAAAGCTTTAGACCGTGATCCAGATCTGAGACCTGTGAAAGGAAATCAGAATTGGGAGGGAGTGCATCAAACTGCAGTGCAGATCTCACAGCCTTGGTCAGTTCAGTGGGGAATTCTGGGTTAAAGATGGTTTGTTAAAGGAGCCCCACGTTGGACAGAAATGGCCTCCACCATGCTCAGCTCCAGACTGAGGGGCTGCTGGGAAGACATGGTCTTGGCATCGCAATTGCAGGCTGTCAGCGAATTGATCTTCACAGCTGAGCAGTAAACCCCGTCTCAAAAGGAGACCTGGGTAGGACACCCCTACGCCGCCATCCTTTGCTCAAGCATGTCAGCTCTGTTTTGATGCCATTAGGGAACCAGGTTTCATCCCTTTCATGGCATATCATATCCTTGCTTGATGATGGCTTACCAGGTGACCTATCAATAGAGGGCCCAGCAGTCTAGTTTGAGGTGGAGGAAGGAAGCCCTTGTCTATAAAATAAAGCATTTCATCCTGTAGGGAAGCTCTTTCCGGGATGCTAAGAGAATGTGTGCTTCTCAGTGCCCAGTGGAGTGGGATCTTCCCCCCTTGGGGCAAGACCTGTGGATACCCTGGTTGCAGTAGGCATTCCTTCTACTTTTCAACCTCTTGAGAATTATTTTGAATCATCGCCACCACCATAGATTCTTTTCTTTAAAATTTTTTCTTCCTCCCCATAAACAAGGATATCACAAATAATCTTTTTTTATTTTTGCCTTCTATCCAGTATAATTTCTTTAAGACTATCTAGGGATCCTCTCCCTTTCTAACAGTAAATTGTAGTGCCACAGAGATTGAAAGGAAAGGATAACTCTGCTCCTAACATGAATGTTGGGGGATATTGTGTTGGATTCTGAGATCGTAACAGTTGAAGGCTGAGATCCATTTCCAAAGCAGTGGCAGAGCATTAGGCTTAAGCAAGAGAGTGGTGCTTAGGGGGCCAGAAGGAGCCCAGCTTGTCTTTAGGTGCTCAGAGGCTTCGTTGTCCAGGAATAGACTGTATATTCCATGAAGTTAAAGATTTCATTCCCTGAGTAAGGGATCCAGGCAAGACCTCATTTACCACAGGTCCAAGAGAATGAGATAGATTTAAATGTCTAGAGAACACACATTCTTATGATTTAGACTGGCTTCATTACTGGCATTCTCTGTGTTTATTTTCCCATTTGTCATTTCCCCAGTTTGTAGCTCAACCGTCTCTAACAATCTGGCAACATAGAAGCTGTGCTATAGTTTTTAAGGGAAAGACCATTTTGTCTACGCTCTGATCAGACCTTAAAAAAAGATATGGTCAGTATTAAAGGGACAGGGCCTAAGGATAAGGTGACTCTCACCAGGATGTTCTCTTTGGCACATTTCCCGTGGGGGTGTTCATCAAAACTTTGCATTCTCTCTTCTAAAAGGGTAACCACCTTGCATATACACAATAGATATTTGGTTTAGAACTCAGGCAAAAAGAGAAACACTTGGGTCCTACAACATCTTCTTTAGAGAGAATACTTTCTAGGTCTTAAATCCTCCCTCATAAAAAAATAATGTTATTATTTCCAGTGGCTAACACTTATGTAGTAATTACTATTCAGGAACTATTTTGAGCCTCTTATAATTGCCATTAATTCGCTTGATGTTCACAATAAACCTTATGAGATATGTGCTGTTATTTCATTCATTTTGTAGATGGTAGAATGAAGAATAGAGACATGCAGTGACTTTTCCAAGGTTGTATAACCAGCAGGCAGTGACACCAGTGTATAGATCAAAGCAGCCTGACTCAAGGTCCACTTAGGAACCCTTAGACTGCACCGCCCATTAAAAAATTCATCAAGCCTCCCCAGGATGCTCAAGAAATCTTGCAGAAAGATTTAAAAATAGTAAAATAAGTTTTACTTTATTAAAACTTATGCTGAAGAAACATCCTTTTCTGAATGGATTCTTCTTGTTTCTCTGACTGGGAGTCAGTGTTGCTGGGTGCCAGACCTCATTACTAGGAGCCTGATTCATGTATGTGCTGATTCTGGGGCTTGGGAGAAGGCTCTTTTTAATCTGAAAGTGCTCTCCCTCTAAATTATTCCTCCCTATCCCCTTTCTAAGCAGTCTGGGCCTAAAAGCAAATCAATTAACACTTGGAAAGGAGATCACCTCCCCAGCAGCATTCCATAATAGTTCATTGATCTATTCCGACCTACTTGCCAAGACCATTCAGTGAGTCTCTTGGGCCAGGGACCAAGGAAAAGCCTCTTAAATTCACTTTGATCTTTTCTAAGTTGTGATTTTCTATCCTTAGGAAACAAGCAAAGTAATGAATGCTTAGTAATAAATTAAGGTAGAAAGCAGACAAATCCATTTTAGAAAGATTTTTCTACTGGAAAGTTTTTTCTAGTTAACTTTCCTTCTCCCATTACTCAGAAAATTAAATTAAAAAGAATGTCCAATTCCCTGAGCAAGTTGGTTAATCCATATTTTAATGTAGAATAAAGTTAATATTTATGGCCATCAATCTGATTTTTCCCTGGAGAACCTATTCATTTGATTAATATTTTTCCTCTGCAAGTTTATCACTTACCTTGTGAATCTCTCCAATCTATTTTTTCCTTGTTTGAGAAGGAAAAAAGAATTCTGCATTTAGCACAAGAAAATGTGCATGGAATTGGTCGAGGGGATAAATATCACAGAGCTACGCATGGGACTTGGAAATTCACATCGTTTTTCTGGGGACTTAAAGTGGAACAGATAGATATCTGTAAGGTTGTGGTTTGTGGTTTAGCACTGGTTAGACAATAATGATTGGCCATAGTATTGTATGATGTACATTACCAGTTTTGGAAATTAACGGTGAACCCAAGGCCATGTTCTTTCATCATATTTGTGGATGTAATATTTATAAAATTTGTCAAAGCCTGTGAAGCATTTTCTAGATTCCAGGGAAGTGAGGGTCATGTTTCTCAAATCATACTTCATGATCACCTACATCAGATCACCTTATAGACAGTATTAAAAGCAGAAATTCCTTGACCCCTGGTGGAAGTATTGAATGAGAACATTTAGAGCCTGGCCCAGGAATGTGCATTTTTAAAATTCTTAGCACACTAAAGTTTAAGGACCACAAGTTAGACAAAGTCAACAGTACAAGTTAATAATTGCCTGAGGGTAGAGTGTTTTGTAGACACTCTCGTACTCATAGGCTGATTCTACAATTTATGTGGAAAATTAAAGGAATTAGATTAGTTAAAATAATTTTTTATTAGTTTTGTTTTCTTTTTGCTTAAACTCAGGTTAAGAAAGTCAAAATAATGTTGAAAAAGAATAAGAAGTTTGGAACGGTCATATTACTTGGTTTCAAGACTTACTAAAGGATATAGAAATCAGGACTGTGGAATATTGACAAAGAGATGAGCACACAGACTAGTGGGAGAGAACAGAGAATCCAGAAATAGACCCACACAAATATTGGCCAAGTGCATTTTCACGAAAGCAGAAAGGACAGTCTTTTCAACCAATGGTACAGAAATAATTGGATGTCCATAGCATAAAAGTGAACTTCAAACTATGCCCTAAACTTTATATAAAAATTAACTCGAAATGGGTCCTAGATCTAAATACAAAATGCAAAACTATTAAACTTTTATTTATTTTATTTTATTTATTTTTCAGAGTCTCACTTTGTTGCCCTTGGTAGAGTGCTGTGGTGTCATAGCTCACAATCTCAAACTCTTGGGCTGAAGTGATTCTCTTGCCTCAGCCTCCCAAGTAGCCAGGACTACAGGTATCTGCCACAACACTCAGTTATTTTATTTATTTATTTTTTATTTTTTGCAGTTTTTGGCCAGGGCCAGGTTGGAACCCGTGCCCTATTCCTTGAGCCACAGGTGCCACTTCAGCTATTTTTTTGTTGTAGTTGTCATTGTTACTTAGTTGGCCTGGGCTGGGTTCAAACCCACCAGCCTCCATGTACATGGCTGGTACCATAACCACTGGGCAACGGGTGCCAAGCCAGGAGAAAATCTTTTTGAGCTTGAGGTAGGCAAAGAGATCTTACAACAGTAAAACATGATCAGTAAAAGAAAAAAATTGATGAATGGGACTTTACTTTGCATAGACATCATGAACAGAATAAAAGATAAGTCACAGACTGGGAGAAAATATTTGAACATCACATAAATGACAAAGGACTTTTATTCAAAATATGTAAAGAAGTCTCAATACTGAACAGTACAAAAACAAACAACTAAATTGAAAAGAAAGAGCAAAAAAAGTTTTGAACGCATACTTTGTCAAAGAAATAATACACAGAAACATAAGGAAAGATGTGTGACATTGTCATTTATTAGGGAAATGCAAATCCCTAATGAGATCCCACAATGAGATAACACTATGCACCTATTAGAATGCCTAAAACAAAACAAACTGACAATTCCAACAGCTGACGAGGGTGACGAGGGTGACGTGGACCCACTGGAACTCATGTTGCTAATGAGAATAACAAACAGTACAGCCATAGTGTATTCTTAGAAAACTTTGTCAGTTTCTTATGAAGTTAAACATGCACTTACTACATCAGGTATTTACCCAAGAGAAATAAAAAAGTCTGTTCACGGGCGGCTCCTGTGGCTCAGCGAGTAGGGCGCCGGCCCCATATACCGAAGGTGGCGGGTTCAAGCCCTGCCGCGGCAGAACTGCAAAACAAAAAAATAGCCGGGCGCTGTGGCGGGTGCCTGTAGTCCCAGCTACTAGGGAGGCTGAAGCAAGAGAATCGCTTAAGCCCAAGAGCTGGAGGTTGCTGTGAGCAGTGTGACGCCACGGCACTCTACCCAGGGCGATAAAGTGAGACTCTGTCT
>CAUYON010191620.1:0-11807 GCA_963573935.1 Arctocebus calabarensis
TGACTGCTGCAAACAAAGAATGGCCGTGTGTTGTGGCAGGCACCTGTAGTCCCAGCTGCTTGGGAGGCAGAGGCAAGAGATTTGCTTGAGCCCAGGAATTGGAGGTTGCTGTGAGCTGTGATGCCACAGCACTCTATCCAGAGTGACAGCTTGAGGCTCTGTCTCAAAAAAAAAAAAAAATTCTTCGGCATGAGATTACCAAGTTCTAAATAATGGTCTACCTAGTACTCTAAGGAGTTTTTAAATATTTCTGAATCCTGGCTTGGCATCTGTACCTCAGTGGCTAGGGCATCAGCCACATACACCGCAGCTGCAAGTTTGAACCCCGGCCAGGCCTGCCAAACAACAACGACAACTACAACAACAAAAAATAGCCAGGCACTGTGGTGGGCACCTGTAGTCCCAGCTACTGGGAGGGTAAGGCAAGAGAATTGCTTAAGTCCAAGAATTTGAGGTTGCTGTGAGCTGTGACACTACAGCACTCAACCAAGGGGACAGTGAGACTCTATCTCAAAAAAAAAAAAATTTTTTTTTTCTGAATCCTTTAGTCACTCTCCAGGAATCCTAATATTGATATGAAATCCCCCAGCAATAGAGTTGCTGTTTTCTTTTCTATTCTTTTGAGACAGAGTCTCATTATGTTGCCCTCGGTAGAGTGCTGTGGCATCACAGCTCACAGCAACCTCTAACTCTTGGGCCTAAGTGATTCTCTTGCCTCAGCCTCCAAGTAGCTGGGACTACAGGCACCCACCACAACTCTCGGCTATTTTTTTTTTTTTTGCAGTTGTCATTGTTGTTTAGCTGGCCCAGGCTGGGTTTGAACCTGCCAGCCTGGGTGTATGTGGCTGGTGTTGTAACCACTGGGCTACAGGTGCCAAGCCTAGTGTTGCTGTTCCTTTGGACTTTATAGTATGGCTCAATCTTTTTTTTTGAGACAGAGCGTCTGGCTGTCACCCTGGATAGAGTGCTGTGGCATCACAACTCACAGCAATCTCCAATTCCTGGGCTCAAGCAAGTCTCCTGCCTCTGCCTCCCAAGTAGCTGGGACTATAGGCGCCCGCCACAATGCTCGGCCATTTTTTGGCTGTCATTGTTGTTTGGCGGGCCCAGGATAGATTCGAGCCCGCCAGCTCAGGTGTATGTGGCTGGCGCTTTAACCCGATGAGCCACAGGCGCCAAGCCATTATGGCTCAATCTTGATTAAAAAAACCGTCCCAGTTTATGGGCAGAGGCATTGTGATAGTCTAGGTTAGGGCTTGAACTAAACTTTAGAGGCTATTGACAGGCCTCCCACTCTCAAGACAGGCATCCTACATAACTATAATGGTGAAACAATTATTATTTTCTTTTTTTTTTTTTAAACAATTATTTTCAACTGACAAACTTTTACATCTAATACATCTCTGCTGGAGAAGTCCAACTCTGGCTGTTTGTTTGTTTGTTTATCTTGCTAGTAATTATGCTAATGCCATGATCTAAGAGAAGGCCTTCTAGGTGAAAAGTTTTCAGAGTAGATTCCCAGCCATAGTTTTTTTCTTATAGCTTTTGTTTCTTGTATCACACTCATCATGTCTCAACTAGACTCTTAGAGGCGTCCTTTTGGGGCATAGCCACTTTCTTGGGGAAGAACATCTGGTAGGTGGCACTGTTACCTGCCCTGCAGGTGAATGTCATGCTGCATCTCCTGATTTATGGGCCTGACTTGATGAGCAAGGGGTGTGGCAAATTGAACTGAGTTCAAACACTCCACAAGAGCCTCCAACACCAGCTTTCAGAGTGACTCAGTTCTCACTTATAAGACAAAATTACTCCTAAAATTGGAGTCATGGGCTTGTTCCTTCCTCATTTAGATAAACAATGAGGTACTTCTGATTCTCACAGGAAACATCAGAGGGTGATGGATGGGGTCACGTAAGTCGTCTCAGATTTTCCTGGGCGATATTAACCCTCATGCCCACTACTCTATTTTTTCCTCTATTAAAAGAGGAGTGTGGGCTCGACGCCTGTGGCTCAACGGGCTAAGGCACCAGCCACATATACCTCAGCTGGTGGGTTCGAATCTAGCCCGGGCCTGCCAAACAACAATGACGGCTGCAACCAAAAAATGGCCAGGCGTTGTGGCGGGCGCCTGTAGTCCCAGCAACTTGGGAGGCGGAGGCAGGAGACTCGCTTGAGCCCAGGAATTGGAGGTTGCTGTGAGCTGTGATGCTACAGCACTCTATCCAGGGTGACAGCATGAGGCTCTGTCTCAAAAGAAAAGAAAAAAAAAAAAAGAGGAGTGTGAAAAATTGGAGAATTCCTTAAGGGTTCTTCTGACTTAAAAGTGCTAATTCACTAAATGCCAGGCCACCATAACCTGTAAAATAAGCTGATTCTTGCTTGCTTCTAGGGATTATAGTCTGTCATTAGAGAAGGGTTCAGACCATAAGATCCCAAACTTTCACCAGTCCTGGGAATTCCTAAAGTCTGTTGCAAAAGGCAAAAGGACATGGTACCAGCCAAGAAAAGCTTCTAGAAAAAGTGGGCAAATTGCAGTGAGTAAGAGTACATGTGAAAGAGGAAACTCAGGTTTCCCAAGTATGGGATAGGCGAGGCAGAGGGGTTCATTGTAATGCACATAGGTAAGGTTCTGGAAGTCTCCAAGGGATATCTATTGATTGCAGGTTCTTAGAATCCTATTCCTGTCAAAGAGCTTGTACAACTGTGGACAAGGGTATCTGAGATGAAATCCTATATACTTGGTGGTACTTATTCCTCAGAGTGACTTTTCCTTTTAATTAGTACGAAGGGGAGAAAAGCTCACCAGAATTGCTGCTAGCACTCATATTTCCAATATACATCTTCCAGTGGAGGCAATACAAAAAAATATTCACCAAGGATTCATCTGGGAGAAGAATGGTTTAATCTTCATTTCGAACCAGTATGACCTTTCTGCCGAGAGAAGTTTACCTTTTACAAAAATCAAGGCTACAACTTGATATATTTAAGAAATTTATTTCTGGGGCGGCGCCTGTGTCTCATCGAGTAGGGCACTGGCCCCATATACCGAAGGTGGCAGGTTCAAACCTGGCCTTGGCCGAACTGCAAAAGCAGAAAAATAGCCGGGTGTTGTGGCGGGCGCCTGTAGTCCCAGATACTTGGGAGGCTGAGGCAAGAGAATCGCCTAAGCCCAGGAGTTGGAGGTTGCTGTGAGTTGTGTGACGCCACAGCACTCTTCCGAGGACGATAAAGTGAGACTCTGTCTCTACAACAAAAAAAAAAGAAATTTATTTCCAGTTACATTAGAGACATTGATCTATGTTTCTGTTCAATATGTTTCTCTTGAAGGTTTCTTTCTTTCTTTCTTTTTTTTGAGACAGAGCCTTCAGCTGTCACCCTGGATAGAGTGCTATGGCATCACAGCTCACAGCAACCTCCAATTCCTGGGCCCAAGCGAGTCTCCTGCCTCCACCTCCCAAGTAGCTGGGACTACAAGCGCCCGCCACAACGCCCAGCTATTTTTTTTTGTTTTGGTTGCAGCCGTCATTGTTGTTTGGTGGGCCCAGGCTGGATTTGAACCCGCCAGCTCAGGTGTACGTGGCTGGCGCCTTAGCCCGTTGAGCCACAGTGCCGAGCCCTCTTGAAGGTTTCTGACTGACTCAGAAAGTAATTTTCTACCTAAGCTAAGTTCTTTCTATTGCTTTCTGAAACCAAATACATAGGTGAATCTATCATCTTTACCTGAAAAAGATTCATTCCTGCTCAATTTTCTTAACACTGCCTTATTTATTTATTATTTATTTTTTTGAGACAGAGTCTCACTATGTTGTCCTCGGTAGAGTGCTGTGAAATCACAGCTCACAGCAACCTTAAACTCTTGGGCTTACATGATTCTCTTGCCTCAGCATCCCAAGTATCTGGGACTACAGGTGCCTGCCACAATGTCTGGCTATTTTTTGTTGCTGTTGTTGCCATTGTTGATTTTAGCTGGCCCAGGCCGGATTCAAACCCACCAGTCTCGGTGTATGTGGCCGGCACTCTACCCACTGAGCTATGGGGGTGGCCCTGCACTGCCATATTTATGATTAACTTAAATATCCCATTGGATCAGCTCCTTGATTTTATACCTATAGTGATTTTTTTTCTTAAAACCTTTACTGGGTTTTTTTTTTTTTTGATACAAGATCCTCACTTTGTCACCTGGTCTAGCATGCTATGGCCTTAACCTAGCTCACAGCAACCTTAAACTCCTGTGTCAAGCAATCCTCTTGCCTCAGCCTCCCAAGCAGCTAGGACTATAGACATGCATCACTGTGCCCAACTAATTTTTTCCATTTTTAGTAAGATGGAGTCTCACTGTTCCATAGGTTGGTCTTGAGCTCAAGCTATCCTCCCACCTTGGCTTCTGTGAGCCACTGTGCCTGGTCCCACCTTTACTCATTTTTTACTGATCATCATAGTAGTACATTACTACTATTAGAATTAAAGACAAATACATTAAAATCACCTATTATCCCAACCACTCATAGATAATCTCTGGTATTTATAAATTTGGTGTATACAAATATTCTGTTCATTATAATGTATTGGGAATATTATATATGTTTTGTTTTATAACTTGAGTTTTAAATTATTTATTTATTTCCTTCCTATTCTTGAGAGAGTGTGAGTATATGTACTGATTTCTTACTTGTTAGAAAACTTTAGCATATATTTTTAAAACTTATGTAATTTATGCTTTGAAAATCATTGTTTATGCAATAAAGTACTAACGTATCTTTGTATATGAATAAAAAAAATAAATTATTTATTTATTTATTTAGAGACAGTGTCTCACTTTGTCACCCCTGGTAGAGTGTCATGGCATCATAGCTCATAGCAACCTCAGACTCTTCTTGTCTTGGCCTACTAAGTGGCTGGGACTATAGATGCCCCCTATAAACCACAGCTATTTTTTCTTTCTTTCTTTCTTTCTTTCTTTCTTTATTTTTTGAGACAGAGCCTCAAACTGTCACCCTGGATAGAGAGCTGTGGCATCACGGCTCACAGCAACTTCCAATTCCTCGGCTCAACCGAGTCTCCTGCCTCCACCTCCCAAGTAGCTGGGACTACAGGCGCCTGCCACAACGCCTGGCTATTTTATTTGGTTGCAGCTGTCATTGTTGTTTGGTGGGCCCAGGCTGGATTCGAACACACCAGCTCAGGTGTATGTGGCTGGCGCCTTGGCCCGTTGAGCCACAGGCGCCGAGCCTCACAGCTATTTTTTAAAGACAGGGTCTCCCTTTTGCTTAGGCTGGTCTCAAACCTTTTAAATTTAATATGAGCTTGAGCTCCATTTTTTTTTTTTTTCTGAGACAGAGTCTCCTTATGTCGCACTTGGTAGAGTGCTGTGGCATCGCAGTTCCCAGCAACCTCAAACTGTTGGGCTTAAGTGATTCTCAGCCTCCCAAGTAGCTGGGATGACAGGCGCCTGCCGTGACTCCAGCTATGTTTCGGTTGCAGTTGTCATTTTTGTTTGGCAGGCCCAGGCTAGGTTTGAACCCTTGAGCTCCGGTGTATGTGGCTGGCACCCTAGTTGCTGAGCTACAGGTGCCAAGTCTTGATCTTCATTTTTAATGACTACAGAATTAATTTGTATCCTATAATTGAGTTAACCATATTTCATTAGATACGTATGTCATATTGATTTTTTTCTACATAATATTACAAATAGCCTTTAGATAGTTTTTGCACATCTCTTTAATGCTAAAAGATAAATTCCTAGAAGTCTAAAGTAATACATAATTTTAAAAATAAACTTTTAGGGCAGTGCCTGTGGTTCAGTGAGTAGGGTACTGGCCCCATATACTGAGGGTGGCGGGTTCAAACCTGGCCTGCGACAAACTGCAACAAAAATAGCAGGGCATTGTGGCGGGCGCCTGTAGTTCCAGCTGCTCAGGAGGCTGAGGCAAGAGAATCACCTAAGCCCAAGAGCTGGAGGTTGCTGTGAGCTGTGACGCTACGGCACTCTACGGAGGGCGACAAAGTGAGAGTCTGTCTTAAAAAAAACCAAACAAACTTTTGGGGGACCACAGGCGCCCGACACAACGCCTGGCCATTTTTTGGTTGCCGCCGTCATTGTTGTTTGGCAGGCCCGGGCTGGATTCAAACCCACCAGCTCAGGTGTACGTGGCTGGCGCCTTAGCCCGCTGCGCCACAAGCACCGAGCCAAAAAACAAACTTTTAAATTTGCAATAGTTTTAAATTTAAAGAAAAGTTGTAAAGATAGTACCCCACACAGGCAGTCGCTAGGTCATAAACATCTGAATTATGGACAACTCACACTAGCAACGGTGGCTAGTACAATTAAGTCCCCAAGTTACAAACATCTGACTGATGTACGACTTGCACTTAGGAATGGAGGCTCTTACAGGTAATAGGTAAATGAACCTGTTCCACCTTATATACACATTCAACTTAACAAACCTACAGAATCTATCTTGTTCATAACTTGGGGACTGCCTACACTTAGTTTCCTCTGCTAACATCTTAGATTAGTATAGCACATTTGTCACAATTAATGAATCAACATTGATACATTATTATTTGCTAATTGATAAATCATTATTAGCTAAAATCCAAACTTTATTCAGATTTTCTTTGATTTTACCTCATGTCTTTTTTCTGCTTCAGATCCCATCCAGGATACCATGTTACATTTAGCCTTTTACATGTCTCCCTGGGCTCCTCTTGGCTGGGACAGTTTTTCAGACTTTCCTTGTCTGAAAACCTTTATAATTTTGAGAAGCACTGATCAGGTATTAGAGAATGTCCCTATTTGTCTGATGTTTTCTAATGATTAGACTGAGATTATGGGTTTGGGGAAGGCCAAAAAGGTAAAGTGAGGCTGGGCACAGTGGTTCACGCCTGAAATCAATCCTAGCACTCTGGGAGGCCGAGGTGGGTGGATCACCTGACCTCAGGAGTTTGAGACCAGCCGGAGCCAGAGAGAGACCCCGTCTCTAAAAATAGTCCCAACTCCTTGGGAAGCTGAGGCAAGAGAATCACTTGTGCCCAAGAGTTTGAGGTTGCTGTGAGCTATGATGCCATGGTACTTTACCTAGGATGACAAAGACTCTATCTCAAAAAAAAAAAAAAAAAAAGGTGAAGTACTATTTTAATCACATAATATCAAGGGTACACAACATAAACATGATTTATCTCTAATTAAGAATTATAATCTTAATTCACTTGGTTAATCTTAATCACCTGGCTGAAGTGTGTTTTGTCAGGTTTCTCCACTATAAAGTTATTCTTTCTCTCTACCTCGTTTCCATATTGTACTCTTTGGAAGGATGTTGCTATGCACAGCCCATATTTGAGGAGAGAGGAATTAATGGCTTTGCCTTCAAGGGTAAAGTATCTACATAAAACATTTGGAATTATTTTGCATAGAAGATTTATTTATTCTCCCCACTTGTTTATTTATTCACTTATTTATATCCATATGGACTAATCCATATGGATTAGTTTTATACTTTGGGTTATAATTTAATACTATTTATTTATTTATTTTTACTCCAATTCTTCTAGCTTTGGTCCTTGGGAACTCTTATGATTAGAGTTTCTCATGATTAGAGCATTTGTGCGTGTGTGTGTGTGTATGTGTATCTATGTTAGTATTTTCTTACTTCAAAAGATGCTCCAGCCTCATCTTGTATATTTCCTGCCCTAGGCCATAGAATCATTTCTCCAAGGATCTAGAGTTTCTTAAATCAGAGAATGACATTAAAAATTAAGATATGAGTGCTAGGTGTGTGTGTTGCTACTGAGGTGCAATTTTGTTTCTAGTATCACATAGCTGAAAGAGCAAAGAAATATATGTGAGCATATTAACCTGTGTATATACATGTATCTATGCATATTTCTACATGTATCCACTTGTATCTATATTGAGCTAAACATGAGCTCATACTTATGTCTCCAACTATAATCCATTACCACATGGATCATTTCCAGCCTCCTCACTTTGCTTAAGCTGTAATCTCCCACTCAGTGAGAAATGAGGCTCCCACCACCTGCCATCCATTTACATAGTTGTTCAATTCCAACATACATATATAGTGGCTTCAGAATTAATGTATATTCCCATGGGAAAAAACTAGAGTACAGTAATTATGGGCTGCTTCTTTTGTCTTTTTTTTTTTTTTTTTGAGACAGCATTTCACTTTGTCACCCTGAGTAGAGAGCCATACCGTCATAGCTCACAGCAACCTCAAACTCCAGGGCTCAAGTGACCCTCTTGCCTCAGCCTCCCCAGTAGCTAGGACTACAGGTGTGTGTCACCATGCCTGGCTAATTTTGCTATTTTGGGTAGAGATGGGGGTCTCACTCTTGCTCATACTGGTCTTGAACTCTTGAGTTCAAGCAATCCACTTGCCTCATCCTCCCAGAGTTTCAGGAATACAGGAATGGGCCACTATGCTTGGCTTGTTTCTTTTGTCTTTAGTCTAACAGCAACTACTCATTTCCAAAGTTATGTAGGTCAGTACCTTTCTCCCCCATTCTCTCTGGTGAAGTATATTTCACACACTTGTAATACACCTAGATTCTTTTGTCATAGTCCGCATTCCATTCTGGGATCCTCTGACTTCCTAAATGATTATGTATATTTTTCAAACATTTAAGTCTACCTTTTGTACTGTAAAGTTCTATGGGCATTGACAAATGCATAACTTCCATTATAGTATCATACAGAATAGATTTTTTTTTTTTTTTTTGTAGAGACAGAGTCTCACTTTATCACCCTCAGTAGAGTGCCATGGCATCACACAGCTCACAGCAACCTCCAACTCCTGGGCTTAGGCGATTCTCTCGCCTCAGCCTCCCGACTAGTGGGACTACAGGAGCCTGCCATAATGCCCGGCTGTTTTTCTGTTTTGCATTTCGGCAGAGGCCGGGTTTGAACCTGCCACCTTCCCTATATGGGGCCGCTGCCCTACTCAATGAGCCACAGGTGCTGCCCCATACAGACTAGTTTTGCCAGCCTAAAAAATCTCCTAAATCTCCTGTGTTTCATCTATTGAACCCTTCTTTTGTCACCAATTCCTGACCATCATTGATCTGACTTACCATCTCTATAGCTTTGCCTTTCCCAGAATGCCATATAAATGGAATCACTGGGTATATGTACTACATATAGCCTTTTCGGACTGTCTTCTTTCATTCAGCCGTATTCATTCATTCATCTGCATGAGACTAGTTCTTTCCTTTTTATTGCTGAATAGTGTTTTGTTATATGGCTATACCACAGTTTATTTTTTATTTTTTTAGAGACAGAGTCTCACTTTGTCACCCTTGATAGAGTGCTGTGGTGTCACAGCTCACAGCAACCTCCAGCTCTTGGGATTCTCCTGTCTCAGCTTCCCAAGTAGCTGGGACTATAGGCGTCCGCCACAACACCTGGCCAAATACTACAGTTTATTTATCCAGTCACCTATTGATGGACATCTTGGCTGCATCTGGGTTTGGTGATTATGCATACAGCTGCTATGAACATTCACATGCAGAATTGTGAATGTACATATGTCTTTAAAACAGTAGGTAAATATGTAGGAGTATAATTGCTAGATCGTATGATAAAACTACATTTAGCTTTGTAAGAAACTTTCAAACTATTTTCCAGAGTAGGTGTACAATTTTGCCTTCTCACCAGCAATGAATGAGAGTTCCTGTTGCTTTGCATCCTTGCCAGCAATTGGTATTGTCACTTATTTAGATTTAAGCCATTCTTTTACATAAAATTTTAAAAGGATTTTTTTTTTTTGAGAAAGAGCCTCAAGCTGTTGCCCTGGGTAGAGTGTTGTGGCATCATAGCTCACAGCAACCTCCAACTCCTGGGCTCAAGCCATTCTCCTGCCTCTGCCTCCCAAGTAGGTGGGGACTACTGGTGCCTGCCACAACACTCGGCTGTTTTTTGGTTGCAGTCATCATTGTTGTTTGGCGGGCCCGGTCTGGATTAGAACCTTCTAGCTCAGGTATATGTGGCTGGTGCCGTAGCTCCTTGAGAAAGAAAGGATCTTAACACACAATGCTACATTTCTCTTCAGAAAGTTTGTATCAATTCATCTGGAGTAACTTTTATTCCTTACTCTTTTGTTCCCCACTTTTAGTCAGGTACCGAGTCATGATTTATTTATTTTTGGTGAGACAGGGTCTTGCTCTGTTGCCTGGACTGGAGTACAGTGGCGTGATCATAGTTCATTGCAACCTCCAAATCCCAGGCTCAAGTGATCCTCCTGCCTCAGCCTTCTGATTGGCTGGGTCTACAGCCTTGCACTATTGTGTCAGGCTAATATATTTTATTTTTTGTGGAGATGGGGTCTCATTGTGTTGCCTAGGTTGGTTCTAAATTCCTGACCTCAACTGATACTCCTGCCTCAGACTCCCAAAGTGCTGGGATTACGGGCAAGAACCCCTTCCCTGGGATGATTCTTTATGTTTACTGAAGTTTCTTTTCTCCTTTCTGATAGCCACCCCTCTGATCCAGGCTTTTATTACTTCACATCTGGACTAATAGCAACAGCAAGACTGCTTGTTTTCTAGGGTCTAGTATCTCCTTGTTCTAACCCAATTTTTACAATGCAGCTAAAACAAAAACTTGGTAAACTTCAATTTTTTTTTTTTAAGAGACAGGGTCTTGGGCGGTGCCTATGGCTCAGTGAGTAGGGCACCGGTCCCATATGCTGGAGGTGGCAGGTTCAAACCCAGCCCCGGCCAAAAACTGCAAAAAAAATTAAAAAAAAAGAGACAGGGTCTTGCTCTATTGCCCAGGGCTAGAGCGCAGTGGTGTCATCATAGCTTACTGCAACCTCAAAATACTGGGCTTAAGCAATCATCCGGACTCAAAGTAGCTGGGACTACAGGTGCACACCCCACCACACTTGGTTAATTTTTCTGTTTTTTGTAGAGATAGCGTCTTGTTCAGGCTGGTCTGGAACTCCTGGCCTCAAGAGATCCTCCCACATTAGCCTTCCAAAGTGCTAGGATTATAGGCGTCAGCCAACACACCTGGCTTCTTTAACAGTTTTTATTTTGGTAACTTTGCTTTTTAAGGGATGGCCTCGTCAACCAAATTTAAAGCTCTCATTCCAGTACTCCTTATTTCTTTAACTGAATTTCTCTTTAATCTCCGTTCTGATTTCTCTGCATTGACTAAGTCATTCTTTTCCCCATCCAGACACATACTTTAAGACTTTCAATTCTTTGTCCTTATTTCTATCACTCCTTTCCATTTAGAATGCTTTACATCTTCTATTTCCCTCAGTGTCCCAGCTCGAACTACTCATAATTCAAGGTTTTTGCTACATAAATTCACTCTATTTTGATTTCTTTTACTTCATATCTGCTTAGTACTTCTGTAAAATAGTTTATCTTGTCTTGAATACTTCCTTAAGTTGTTTAAAGTTGTTCTCTATTATTCCATGTACTTTTGGTCAGTCTAATCATCAGTCAATAAATATATGTATTGATACAATTGGAAAGAAGTGCATTAACTATTTTGTTTCTTTTACGGTTTCACTAAAGCACTTGGCACAGTGCCATGTACGTAGCAGGAAGTGAATAAATGATGGTTAAAGGAACAAATGAAAAGAATGCAACACTATTTGAAATGATATTTTATTTAATCTTTTTATTATACAAAAAGCATACATTCATTATAGAAAAACTATAAAAACCTAGAAAATAAAAATATTGAAAAAGAGAAAAAAATTAAAAAATATAATTCTACTTTTCAGAGATAATTACTATTAATCTCAGTTTTATGTGTAATCTAATATAATAGTTTT
>CAUYON010191623.1:0-12835 GCA_963573935.1 Arctocebus calabarensis
TGCCTGTGGTCCCAGCTACTTGGGAGGCGGAGGCAAGAGACTCGCTTGAGCCCAGGAATTGGAGGTTGCTGTGAGCTGGTAATGCCACAGCACTCTATCCAGGGTGACAGCTTGAGGCTCTGTCTCAAAAAAAAAAAAAAAAAAAAATCTACCAAAAAATATTAAAAAAAAAAAATTTACCTTCCTTTTTTGAAATTTCAGAATATTAGAGTGTATACACATTTGGAGGGGTACACATATTTTGTTTACATACTTTGTTTTATACAGACTAAGTCAGTTATACACATTAAGTGTGCCTTTTACTCAGATAGTGTGCATTATACTCAATAGGTGTGAAGTTACCCATTTCTTCCTCCCCAGCTTGATGTTCATAGAGGTAATAAAATTTATTTTGGCCAACCAAAAATTTGAAATCCTGAAATCCTACCACTCTGGGAAGCCGGAGTGGGAGGATCGCTTTGCAGTCAGGAGTTTCAGACTAACTTGAGCAAGAGTGAGACCTTGTCTCTACTAACAAAAGAGAAATTAGCACACCTGTGGTCCCAGCTACTTGGGAGGCTGAGGCAGAACTGCTTGAACCCAAGAGTCTGAGGTTGCTATGAGCTATGCTGAGGCCATAACACTCTAGCCTGAGCAACAGAAAGACTGTCTCAAAAAGAAAAAAAAAAATTACAGCTTCAAAGTGACTAGACTAGATGACAGATGACCAATCACTAAGGTTCCTAAGAATTCTCAATGTGCCCTTCACACAGGGCTTACATCACCCAGCCTCGCCCCATGTTTATCTGGAGATCTGGAGGCAGGGAAGTACAAACGGAACCGGCAGGTTCCAATTCTAAATCCACTGTTTATTAGATGCATGGCCACCTCCTGTACTTCACTTTCCTTCTATATAAAATAAGGATAAACCTGCCCTACAGGATTGTTTTAAACATAAAAGAATATAAAAATGCAAAACAGTACCTGGCATATTGCTTGAGGTCAGAGTTAGATCTTTTCTATCTTTGCATGCCTCAGAGTCTAAACCACTTCCAATAGACATTATTCTAAACAAAGGTTTAGTTACAGAACATATATTTGGGCTTATTTTGTGTGTCATAATGTCTCAATAAGGCCTATGTTATAAGGCTCTAATTAAAAATAATTCATAAATGTTACATCTGCTTTGGCTGTTTGAATTTTGGTAGTGCAAAAATCATTTCACTCTCTTTATAATTTTTTTTTTTTTTTGACAGAATTTCCCTCAGCAGAGTGCCATGGCATCACACCTCACAGCAGCTTCAAACTCTTGGGCTTAAGCGATTCTCTTTCCTCAGCCTCCTAAGGCGCTGGGACTACAGGTACCTACCACACGCCTGGCTTTATTGTTGCAGTTGTCATTGTTGTTTAGCTGGCCTGGGCCGGTTTCGAACCTGCCAGCCTCGGTGTATGCGGCTGGTGCCATAACCACTGTGCTACGGGCACCAAGCCATCTTTATAATATAAAATGATGTAGGTAGCAATACTACAGAGAAACTGGTGATCTCAAATCAAAATTTTGAGCAGCCCGAGTGACATAATGAGACCCTGTTTCCACAAAAATTGTTTAAGATAGTGGCACAGTGCACAGTAGCACACACCTGTAGTCCCAGCTACTCAGGAGGGGAGGCAGTAGGATCACTTTAAGCCCACACTTTGAAGTTGCAGTTAGCTCTGCTGACATTATTGTACCCTAACACAAGTGACAGAGAGAGACTCTGAAACAAAAATCAAAATATTTATTTCACAATTATTACAGGCTCAGTGCCCGTAGTTCAGTGAGTAGGGCACCAGTCACATACACAGAAGCTGGCGGGTTTAGACCGGGTCTGCTAAACAATCACAACTGCAATCAAAAAGTAGTTGGGTGTTGTGCTGGGCACCTGTAATCCCACCTACTTGTGAGGCTGAGGCAAAAGAATCGCTTAAGCCCAAGAGTTGGAGGTTGCTGTGAGCTATGACGCCACTGCACTCTACTGAGAGTGATGAAGTAAAACTCTGTCTCAAAAAAAAAAAAAATTATTATAAAAGCTATCCTCAAGTGGCACCTGTGGCTCATTGAGTACGGCGCTGGCCCCATATACTGAAGGTGGTGGGTTCAAACCCAGCTCAGCCGAACTACACAAACAGAAAAATAGCTGGGTGTTGTGGCGGGCACCTGTAGTCCCAGCTACTCGGGCGGCTGAGGCAGGAGAATTGCCTGAGCCCAGGGTTGGAGGTTGCTGTGAGCTGTGTGATGCCACAGCACTCTACTGAAGCGGATAAAGTGAGACTCTGTCTCTACAAAAAAAAAAAAAAAAAAAAGAAAGAAAGAAAAGCTATCCACTTCTTTTTTTTTTTTTTTTTTGGGGTTTTTGGCTGGGGCTGGGTTTGAACCTGCCGCCTCCAGCATATGGGGCCAGCACCCTACTCCTTTGAGCCACAGCCCCCTAATCCATATGCCATTTCTTTTTAAATGTTTGTGTTGGGCACTTGGAATAATAACTTTCTGTAGTTGTTATTCAGAAATCAAATAAAACACAAATCACTTTTTAGTATAAATGTAAACTGGTAAATAATAAAAAAGATCAATCCAGATAAATGTTGTCCTCGATAAAGTTCTTATGCAATTTAAAATTTTTAAATCTGGTATTAGGTCAGTGGTTTTCAAGAAGAGCTTCAGTAGCCCCAATGGAATTAGCATCCTTCCCATCTCCCTACACCACCAGCCTCCTTCACCTTCCTCTTTCCTTTGGGAACCTCTCTTCTTCAGGTCTCAACAAGCACATCAAACCAGAGCTTTTATTTTCTTCGGTATAGGCTCTTTGATCAAAAGAGATGGGTCAAGGATGGGCTTGCCTATTATAAACAAATATGTGGAAATATATACGATATAAGAAGTAGAAGTCCTTGCCTGCTCTTGTTTGCCCCTTCCCTAACCCAAATTCTACTCTCTCTTTTTCCTTTTTTTTTCTTTTCCTTTTTTTTTTTTGAGACATAGTCTCACTCTGTTGCCTGAGTGCCATGGCATTAGCCTAACTCACAGCAACCTCAAACTCCTGGCTCAAGTGATTCTCCCACCTTAGCCTCCCATGTGGTTGAGACTATAGACTCCCACCAGAATGCTCATAGTTTTTCTGTTTTTCAACAGAGATGGGGGTCTCTCTTGCTTAAGCTGGTCTCAAACTCCTGAGCTCAGCCTCCCAGAGTGCTAGGATTACAGGTGTGAGCCACTGCACCTGGCCCAATTCTGCCTCTCAGAGATAACTTCTGTTATAATTTGGAGTACAAACCTTCTGATACTGCCTATATATAATAACAGCAAACACATAACTCTATGTGTCAGTCATTGTCCTAAGAAGTCTACATAAGTTATCTCATTTTATCTTCACAAGACATGAGGCAGATACCATTATCATGTCTATTTTACAGATGAGAAAACTGAGGCATAGAGAAGTTAACATATACTTTTTTAAAAACACAGGGTTAATGTGCTTTTCAGTAATTATTTATTTCCTCTTGGATATCTTCCCACCTCAGAACAAAAAGATCTATCTCAGCCTTTTAGTATCACACAGTATTTAATTCTGTAATATTTTTAAATCCTCACACAGGTAATCCCAAGGACATTGGAAGGAGAGGTTGGAGGATCGCTTGAGCCTAGGATTTGCAGTCCAGCCTGGGTGAGAGAGCAAGACCCTATCTCTAAAATAAACAAAAACAACAAAAAAACTTATTTAGCCAGGCCCCCATAAGTGTACATTTAGGCTGTGTAGGTTCTTCTAAATTATGAATAAGGTTGCAAAGAATATGCTTGTACTATTTACTATTGCACACTTGGAGGAGTGCATATGGTATAATTTCCTAGAAGCAGCATTTCTAATTTAAAAGGGCTATAGGCCTATGCATTAATTTTTTTAATAGATAATCCCAGATTTCCTTCAAAAAAAGTTGCATCAAAAAAAAAAAAAGTTGCATCAATTTATATGTGAACCATTTTCTACACCTGATTGGAGTATTATTTATTTTTACTGTTTCCAGTCTGAAGGAGGTGCATGAAGAATGGTACATTATTGTTTTAGTTTTCATTTCTTTAATTACACTCAAAATTGACATTTTCAAACGTGTATTGACCACTCAATCCATCTACTTTTTAAAACTACATTTATTTTTAAATATCATGTATGAATTGTTTATTATCTCCACAACTTAATTACTTCTTTTAATTGCATGAGGACTTTCTGAATATCATGTGTTACTCCTTATACAATTAAAAATGCCTGCCACAGCAGCTGTCCTTTCCTGGTGTCTGATTCTTATCCAGATCTCATTAATATTCTTTCCAAATAGAAATGTTGCTTGACTATACAGATGAGAGCCTCGTTTCTGTGGCATTCCCTTTTGTAGGGCACCCACCCCTCAATTGCTCATTAATATTCTAACCAGAGCATGGCCCTGTGAGAAGCCCAACCACACGATGATGTGACAACCCAGGAATTAAGAGATCACTGTTTGGGGTTGTGCTTCAGCTGCTAACCTCTACTAGCCAGTCTGGAGCTTCTCAATTGGGTGGGGGTCTGGACACATTCTGAATATCAGGATCATCTATGGAATCTGAATCTCTCATGTGACATCAACACATTTAATTTTTGCAGACAGGGACCTTAAGTGCCCACTATCTAGATAGACCATGTCCAAATCAGGTAAGGTACAGTAATTTAGCATAGCCTAAGGACTGCTTATCAAGCACTGGCCATATGCCAGGTGCTTTACATATGCCATCTCATTCCCTTTCATCTTATTCACTTAATCCTTAGGATACTAAAAAGCAAATATTACTCTCATCTCATCTCATCAGAAAAAGAAGTTGAGGCTCTAGAAAAGATCAATAATTTGCTCAAAGTCGCACAACCAGGCAGAACCAGGTTTTGACACAGTATGGTAGCCCCTAATGCCCACGTTCTAACATGTTATAAACTGCACCTTTCTGTTATATGAGGGCCACTGGGTCAGTCAACCTCTAAGGGTCTTTTTTTTTTTTTTGGAGACAGTCTCACTCTGTCACCCTGGGTAGAGTGCTATGGTATCATCATAGCTCACAGCAACCTCAGACACTTGGGTTTGAACAATCCTCTCACCTCAGCCTCCCGAGTAGCTGGGACTACAAGCATACACCACTACCCTGGCTAGTTTTTGAATTTTTAGTAGAGACAGTCTCCCTCTTGCTTAGGCTGGTCTCCAATTCCTGAGTGCAGGCAATCTACCTGCCTCGGCCTTCCTGCCTAGGATTACAGGCATGAGCAACCATACTGTCCCTCACCAAGGGTCTTGAAACTAGAAATGATAAGTGCTGGGCCAGATGCCCTAGGCCAGTGGTTCTCTTCCTAATGCTGGGGCCCTTTAATACAGTTCCTGTGGGTCACAAACCACAGGTTGAGAACTATTGCCCTAGGCTGTTCCACACCCAAGCCAACTGCTGAAAGCTTTTTCCAGCTCAGGCCTACATGTTGAATCTACCACTTAAACTTACTGCATTAGGAAAATTACTCTAAATCTCTTCATCTCTAAAATGTTCTTTTAGTGCATTGTTAAAATAAATGCCTAGTAAAATTATGATAGTGGTGGTGGTAATAAAAATACTTAACACGTATTGAGAATTTGCCATGTCAGATACTAATGTTTTAATTGTTTTATGTATAAAAATTTATTTAATCTTCACAATAACACACTGAGAATATTATTGTTCCACTTTATTTATTTATTTGAGACAGAGCCTCAAGCTGTCACCCTGGATAGAGTGCTGTACCATCACAGCAACCTCCAATTCCTGGGCTCAAGTGAGTCTCCTGCCTCCGCCTCCCAAGTAGCTGGGACTACAGGCGCCCACCACTACGCCCGGCCATTCGGCCATTTTTTTTTTGGTTGCAGCCGTCATTGTTGTTTGGCAGGCCCAAGCTGGATTCGAACCCGCCAGCTCAGGTGTATATGGCTGGCGCCTTAGCCCGTTGAGCCACAGGTGCCGAGCCTGTTCCATTTTATTTAAGTGTTACTGAATATTATTCAGATGGAAGAAACTGAGGCCCAGAGAGGTTACATGAATGTTAGCTGTTTTCCTTTTTTAAAGAGGCTGGACAAGAAGCACAAATGACTTCCAGCACAGAGAATGAACCAGAAAATCAGTGGTAGTATACACGGCATTTTAGAGTCAACTTATTTCTGTTAAGTCATTGACAAAAAGAGAACATCTCTAATGTCTTCTCTGAGAAACTGGTACTTACTTACTTTTGAGCAGAAACACCAGACCAGCTCAGAACACTGACACCATTTCTCTGCATCAGAAAGTCTAAATCTGTCAAATTATATCTTGTAAGGACCAAATTTTAGGTATTATCAACATTTCTATAAAGATAATAAAACTATAACTTTCCTGTGCAGCTTCTATTACCTTATTCATTGACTTGAATATCTTACCTTCTTGCAGTTTTGAAACTCAAATTAGGTTTTTACATAATTATGGTAATCTTCACATACCTTTTTTAGACAAGTAAAAGAGTAACCCCAATTACAGTCTTTAAAAACTGCCTTTAGTCTAAAATGGTAAGTTATTGAAGAACCACCTAAAAGCCTATTTTCTTTTTTTTTTTTTTTTTTTACCTTTAAGGAATTACCAGCTCTAATCCAAGCCTAAAGCAACCTCTCTCCCAATTAATCTGTTATTTATTCATGTGGTTGGTTCCTGCCCAGCTTGTTAGCACATGCCTGTAATCCTAATACTCTGGGAAGCTGAGGTGGGAGGTATCACTCCAGGTCAGGAGTTTGAGATCAACCTAAACTAAACAAGACCCCTAGTGGGGAGAGATGGCTCACGCCTGTAATCCTCACTCTGGGAAGCCCAGGCAGGAGAATTGCTCATCTCAGGAGTTCAAGACCAGCCAGAGCATGAGGGAGACTCCAGTCTCTACTAAAAATAGACAAATATCTGGGCGTCATGGCAGATGCCTGTAATCCTAGCTACTTGAGAGGCTGAGGCAGGAGAACTGCCTGAACCCAGGAGTTTGAGGTTGCTGTGAGTTGTAACACCATGGTACTCTAGCCTGGAGTAACAGAGTGAGACTCTGCCTAAAAAAAAAACAAAAAAAAAACCAAGCCCCCACCTTTACTAAAAATAGAAAAAAAATCAACCAGGAACAGTGGTGCACACCTGTCTCACCCACTTGGATAGGTGAGGGAGGAGGATCACTTGAGCCTGGAGTTTGAGGTTAATAATGCCACTGCACTCCAGCCACGGCAATAGAGCGAGACTTTGCCTCAAAAAAATATACTGTATATATTCATTTGGTTCCATCACTCCCCTCCCCAGTTGATAATTAACTCATTGTAAGGGCAAACATAATACTTAGCACAACAGAGTTGAGTTTTTTTCTTTTTGCATTGGTTTCTTAAATAAGGAAATCTCTTTCGGTAAGTAGGAAAACAGATCATATGTCAGTAACTTCAAATTTAAGGTAAAATAAAGTAGAGAAAATTATAATTAATTAGAAAAAGAATGTGGGGCTCAGTGCCTGTGGCTCAAGGGGTTAAGGCGCCAGCCATGTACACCTGAGCTGGCGGGTTCGAATCCAGCCCGGCCCGCCAAACAATAATGACGGCTGCAACCAAAAAATGGCTGGGCGTTGTGGCGGGCGCCTGTAGTCCCAGCTACTTGGGAGGCGGAGCCAGGAGACTCACTTGAGCCCAGGAATTGGAGGTTGCTGTGAGCTGTGATGCCACAGCACTCTATCCAGGGTGACAGCTTGAGGTTCTGTTTCAAAAGAAAAAGAAAAAGAATGTATGAATTTACAGTTGGCCAAGACCATTGCCACAAAGATTTTTCTCTGAATAACCTATTTCTCCTTTACCTTGGGTACTTTTCCATATTTGTAACAGATGCATCAAATATCAGTGCCTGATAGTGTAGGGGCTCAAAAACATCTGTCATATGAATAAAAAACAGTATTATTATATTACTTGGTTGCCACACATCTTAACAAAGGCCCACCTCCATACTTGAATATCTGCCTAGAAAATGCTTCCAGGTTTTGCCAATTACATGCTTAATTAAGACAAAGTAGCTAAAGAGACTTCTTTATAATCTCAAAGCAGAAGAAATATATATACTTATTTTAGGAAGGTTGCTTCTGTTACAGATATAACCTTCTTATACCAGTCCTTGTACTTAATCACGTTTTCTCCAAATACAGAGCTTCCTACTTTCACTTCTGGCCATTTCCAGGAAGGGGCTGGCTTCCATTCTTCTTATCTGAAATTTCAGATGATGGTCTTTTTTAGGACTTGCTCAATCTGAAGAGCCAGTTCAGATCCATTTAACCAATCCCTTCTAGCAGAAGAATCAAAATGAGTTAACTGAAAAGTGACTCTTCTCTAGGCAAGTTCTCTAATCTTTCCTTTCTTTAAAAATCTGAGAGGCTAACAAGGAACAATGGTTTCATCAGGGACAAGCACAGTCAAAGCTGGCTACATAAAGAATTACCAAACCAGGCCCGGCGCCTACAGCTCAGCGGCTAAGGCGCCTGCCACATACACCTAGGCTAGCGGGTTCAAACCTAGCCTGGGCCTGCTAAACAATGACAACCACAATAACAAAAAATAGCCAGGCATTGCGGCAGTTGCCTGTGGTCCTAGCCACTTTTGCAGCTGAGGCAAGACAATTGCTTAGGCCCGGGAGTTTGAGGTTGCTGTGAGCTGTGACGCCTCAGCACTCTACCGAGGACAACATAGTAAGATTCTGACTCAACAACAACAACAAAATTACCAAACCACACAGCTGCAGAAGTAATAAAATCTTGCTACTTATGTGAAGCATGGCTTATTTTTTAAGGGTTGTACAAACACAATATTACACACCTTATTTCTTAAGGGTTTTACAAACACATCAACATTTTAAGTGAATTTCAAGGTTTTCTCCTATCAAATTTAGGACTGTAAAAAAGGTAAGTTTGTTGTTGTTTTTGGTTTTGGGGGGGTTTTTGTTGTTGTTGTTGTTGTTGTTGTTGTTGTTTTTGTTTTTTTGATGTTTTGGAGAGAGGGTCTTGCTCTGCTACCCAGGCTGGAATGCAGTGGCACAATCATAGTTCAGTGCAGCCTCGAACTCCTTGTCTCAAGCAATCCTCCTGCCTCCGTGCCCCCAGAAACTGGGATTACAGGCATGCGCAACCATGCCTGGCTATGTAGAAAAATTACTAAAAGGCATTTACTAGGCTAGGTGTGGTGGCCTACACTTGTAATTCTAGCACTCTGGGGGGCTGAGACAGGTGGATTGCTTGAGCTGAGGAGTTCGAGATCAGCCTGACCAAAAGCAAGACCTCGTCTCTAAAAATAACCAGGCATTGTGACAAGCATCTGTAGTCCCCAGCTATGTGGGGGGCAGAGGCAAGAGGATTGCTTGAGCCCAAGACTTTGAGGTTGTTGTGAGTTATGAAGTCATGCTCTCTACCCAGGGCAACAGAATGAGAATCAGCCTAAAAAAAAAAAAAAAAGAGGCATTTACCAGGCAGTAGCCTTTCAGTTGGCAAAGGAAAGTTAATTAACCTCTTTGGGTCTCGATTTCTTCATCTCAATAACATATTAATTCACACAGTATGGATATGAGGATTAAATAAACCAAAAGTACTTTGAGAACTATAAGGTACTATAAAAAGCATTGTTTTTAAGAAAATTTCAGGCCCACATTAAGAAAAAAAATGGAATTAGCCAATGAATAGAAATAAGATGAAATCAGAATTAATTAGTTATAATGTCTGATTCAACTAAATGTTAATAAGAAATGACTTATTTAAAGCTATTGCAGGGTGTCTTACATCTGTAACCCTAGCATTCTAGAAGACCAAGATAAATAGATTGCTTGAGCTCAGGAGTTTGAGACTAGCCTGAACAAGAGTGAGACTCTATCTTTAAAAAAAATAGCCAAGGGCAGCGCCTGTGGCTCAAAGGAGTAGGTTGCCAGCCCCATGTGCCGGAGGTGGCGGGTTCAGACCCAGCCCTGGCCAAAAACTGCAAAAAAAAAAATAGCCAAGTGGCTCAGCGCCTGTAGCTCAGCAGCTAGGGCACCAGCCACATATACCAGGGCTGGCGAGTTAGAACCAAGCCAGGACCTGCCAAACAACAATGACAACTACAACAAAAAAATAGTTGGGTATTGTAGCGGGCACCTGTAGTCCCAGCTACTTGGGAGGCTGAGGCAAGAGAATTGCTTGAGGCCAAGAGTTTGAGATTGCTGTGAGCTGTGATACTACACCACTCTACCGAGAGCAACATGGTGAGATTCTGTCTCAAAAAGAAAAAAAAATAGCCGGGTGTTGTGGTGGGCACCCAGAGTCCCAGCTACATATGGTAGGCTGAGGCTAGAGGATCACTGGAGCCCAAAAGTTTGAGGTTGTTGTGAGGTATAATACCACGGCACTCGACTGAGGGTGACAAAGTGAGACTCTATCTCAAAATAAAATAGTTGCTGGAAATCTTTCTAATCAGTGTACTGTCTTATTTCAGAGGATGTAATAAACATAATAAAAATCATTTTGCCTTTTCTTAAAGATTCTAGATAGCTTATTTTTTTCTTAGAGAATGACAGCTGAAGAAAACTTCTGGTTGCTTGAGAATTCTATCCAGTTGGATTCTAGTTTTGGTATGGTTGCTCTTAAAAATGTAATGAGAGCCTGAGTGAGGTGGCTAATGCCTGTAATCCTAGCACTCTGGGAGGCCGAGGTGGGTGGGGTGCCTGAGTACACAGGTTAGAGACCAGCCTGAGCCAGAGCAAGACCTCATCTCTAAAAATAGCCAGGCAGTGTGGCAGGTGCCTGTAGTCCCAGCTACTCAGGAGGCTGAGGCAAGAGAATCACTTGAGCCCAAGAGTTTGAGGTTGCTGTGAGCTATCACAGCACCGCACTCTAGTGAGGGTGAAAAAGTAAGACTTTGTCTAAAAAAAAAAAAGTAAGGAGAGTTGATATACTAGTATCATCCAGCAGTAACAACATTGTAAGTAGATGGCTACAGTAGTAGTAAAATAGAGGCCTAGATCCTGGGAACACACTGGAAAGCTTGCATTCAGATGGAACTGAATCCTGGTAGTCACATTATCCAAACCTTTGTCCTGCTATCTTCAGAAATCCTTAGAGACTGCTACCTGATGTGAACCCAAATGAAACTATCTCAGCTGATGTCCATTAAAAAAATACCAACACTTTAGATTGCAAACCTAAACAAGATTTGTTAAAATGAGAAGTCTATCTTTAAGACTTTATTCATTCAACAAATATTTATTGAACATGTGTTGGGAGTACAAGTGCTAAAGATACAATGTTAACAATGACAGACAAGGTCTCTGATCTCATGAAATTTCCATTCTACTGGGGAAGCAGGACAATTAAAGACTGTGATTAGCACTGTGAAGGAAACACAAAAAGAGTAACTGGAGTAGCAGTAAGGGAAAGGAGGCAGCTACTTTAGATATTGGTCAGCGTAGGTGTTTTTGAGTGAGTAACATCTGGGGTGAAACCTGAATGATGGGAAGATATAGGCATCCAGAAAGAAGAAACAGGGGAATTTTCCAGGCAGAGGAAATTCCAAATACAAAGGCCCTGAGGCAGGACTAAGATGGCTAGGGAATGAGTTAGAAGTATGAGGTAACAGTATGAGACAATAGAGATGAATGTCAGCCAGATTAAATAAGGACTTAGAAACAATGGTAGTGGATTTTAATTTTATTCTCAGTGTGATAAAAAGCTAAACATTATTATATAATAGTGTGTTTGCAAGATCAGATATATTCCATTTATTATACGAATTTTATACATATAGTAATTTTTTACTATATACATAGGGCTACAAAATGAAAAGGAAAGGCAAGGTTCTTATACTTAGAAAGTTTATAATCTAGGCTCGGTGCCTGTGGCTCAATGGGCTAAGGCGCCAGCCACGTACACCTGAGCTGGCGGGTTCGAATCCAGCCCGGGCCCGCCAAACAACAATGAGGACTGCAACCAAAAAATGGCCAGGCGTTGTGGCGGGCGCCTGCAGTCCCAGCTACTTGGGACGCAGAGGCAGGAGACTCACTTGAGCCCAGGAATTGCTGTGAGCTGTGATGCCACAGTACTCTATCCAGGAAGACAGCTTGAGGTTCTGTCTCAAAAAAAAAAAAAAAAAAAAGTGTATAATCTACCAAGGAAGCAATAATTCATAAATTGTTAATATATTAAAGTAAGAAATGAAGAAAAATAAAGTGCTAAATAAAGACAGGAGAGGGAGTCACTGATTCAGATAGAAGAAATTTTAAAGGCTCGGCGCCTGTGGCTCAACGGGCGAAGGCGCCAGCCACGTACACCTGAGCTGGCGGGTTCGAATCCAGCCCAGGCCCGCCAAACAACAAAGAAGGCTGCAACCAAAAAAATGGCCGGGTGTTGTGGCGGGCGCCTGTAGTCCCAGCTACTTGGGAGGTGGAGGCAGGAGACTCGCTTGAGCCTAGGAATTGGAGGTTGCTGTGAGTTGTGAAGCTACGGCACTCTATCCAGGGTGACAGCTTGAGGCTCTGTCTCAAAAAAAACAAAACAAAACAAAACAAAAGATTTCTTAAGTTGCTGCAGATTTACTTTTTTCATAAGAATTTCTAGTAGGTGCCAAATGTGGTGGCTCATGTCTGTGTTCGCAACACTTTGGGATGCTGAGGCAGGAGGATCACTTTAGACAGTGAGTTCGAGCCCAGCCTGGATGCATAATGAGCCCCTTCTCTACGAAAAATAAAAATTAGAGGAGTCTGGTGGTGTGCAGCTACTCTGGAGACTGAAGT
>CAUYON010191625.1:0-11842 GCA_963573935.1 Arctocebus calabarensis
TTTTCTTTAATTTAAATGTTCATCCTATGAATACATGTCAAAGTAAAACTCTAACATAAGCCAAGGACTTCATGCCTGTTACTACTGATAAATGATCGTGTAATTTCCTTCTTCTGGAGGACTTAGAATGCCTCTATGGTATGTACCACCACAAAAATCAACACCAGGCTGGGTGTAGTGGCTCATGCCTGTAATCCAAGCACTCTGGGAAGCCGAGGCGGGTAGATTGCTTGAGCACACGAGTTCGAGACCAGCCTGAGCAAGAGCAAGACCTCACCTCTAAAAAATAGCTGGGTGTTCTGGCAGGCACCTGCAGTCCCAGCTACTTGGGAGGCTGAGGCAAGAGAATTGCTTAAGCCCAAGAGTTTGAGGTTACAGTGAGCTGTGACACCATGGCATTCTACCGAGGATGAGACATATTGAGACTCTGTCTCAAAAAAAAAAAAGAATAAAGCGCCTGTGGCGCCTGTGGCTCAGCGAGTGGGGCGCTGACCCCATATACCGGGGGCTGCGGGTTCAAACCCAGCCGCGGCCGAACCGCATCAAAAATTAGCCAGGCGCTGTGGCGGGCACCTGTAGTCCCAGCTACTTGGGAGGCTGAGGCAAGAGAATCGCTTAAGCCCAAGAGTTGGAGGTTGCTATGAGCTGTGACACCATGGCACTCTACTGTGAGGATGACACAGTAAGACTGTCTCAAAAAAAAAAAGCATTCATGGCTTCCCTTTGTCTTCCAGATAAATTCTGAAAAGCTTAGTTTTGCATAGTCCTTCTTGATTCTTTTCCTGCAATCATTCCATAAATATTTATTGAGTACCTACTGTGTACCAGGCACCAGCCCTATAGCAGTGAACCAACAGACAAGTGATCCTGCCCTCATAGACTTCCATTCTACTTCATAGAGATGAAAAACAAAGTTAAAAAAGCAAAATAGCACCTGTAATTCCAGCACTCTGGGAGGCCAAGGCAGATGGATTGCCTGAGCTCAGGAGTTTAAGACCAGCCTGAGCAAGAGGGAGACCCCACCTCTAACAATAGCTGGGCATCATGGTGGGCGCCTGTAGTCCCAGCTACTTGGGAGGCTGAGGCAAGAGAATCTCTTAAGCCGAAGAGTTTGAGGTTGCTGTGAGCTGTGATGCTACAGTACTCTACCAACGGCAACATAGTGAGATTCCGTCTCAAAAAAGAGAGAGAGAGGAGGAATAGTGTAGTGTGGTGGTTGGGGGAACTCTGGCAAGGGAATTGTTATGATACTGGAGCAAAGCAGAGGGAGGCAAGAGAGGGAAGTATGTGGACATCTAAAGGGTGAACAGACCACAGGATTAGGAAGTTGCTTATTGACTCAGGAGTGCCGAATAAGAACAGTGAACGTTTAGGTGGGAATTTTAACTGTTGATAGACATGGATCGTTGGTCTATTGCCCATCTACTAACCACTTCGTAGAAGCGTTCAACTCTGGATAACTTTTCCAGGAGGGACACTAGTAGCCAAGAATATAAGAATATCTTGAATGCATTTAAGATTGAGTTAAAATAATAACACTGATTTGATAATAGAAAGTTTCTTCCTCTCATGTAAAATAAATTTGGAGATAAGCAGTACAAGTCTTGTGTGGAGATTCCACAGTTATCAGGGATTTGTGATCCACCTACTTTCCTCTTCTTGTACTCCTTGTGTGTAATCCTCCTTCACATGGTTTTTTGTTACTGCTGGAGCTCCAGCCATGACATCTGCATTCCAGGTAAAAAGATGAAAGAAGCACTAAGTACAGCTTTTCCCTTTAAGGAAACTTCCTGGAAATCCCACATGACAGTTTTACCTGTACCTTATTGGTCAGATGTTACTCACATGACCACATAGCTATAGAGAGACTAGAAAATATAGTCTTGTATCTGGGTAGCACTGATTAGCTAGAAATTAAGGTTTTGTTATTAAAGAAGAAGAAAGAATGGATAAATGGGCAAGTAACAGCTCTGACATGCTCTATTTGCTTTTAAACTAAACATAGTATATGTTGCTATTTTCCTTATTTTATAACATGCATTTCCTAATGAATTTTATAGGATCTGGATTTGTACTAATGTGCAAACTGGTATTGATCAGAAGTAAATTTAGAAAACAGATTGTGCTTTTCTGGGTACTCCTGGTACAAAGAAATTCTTGGCAGAGAGGGACATTGGGAGAAGAAAGGGACTATGCTTCTTTCTAAAATATCATAGCCCTCTTTCAGGTAACTACCAGGTTGATCTTTAACTCACAAGGAGAATGAGGCTGAGTTATATACTTGCCTCAAAGCTGTGCTGGGGGTGTGTGTTTATGTGTGTGTGTCTAGGGACTCAGAGTAGAGGAGTGTTTGAGATGTTGAATCTCTGTCAGTAATTAATTACTTTGTGGTCTTGAGCAGATCATTTGGCCTTATCTGTAAAATGAGAAAGTTGGAACATGTGTTCATGAAGTCCCTACTGGCTCTAATCTTCCATGACCTTGAATCCGGGGTTCTGTATGCCTATCCAGCCACCCTCATGCATCCACCTATCTTTTCATACATCCCTTCATCCATCCACCCACCAATCTATCTATCAAATATTTTTGAGCACCTACAAAGTACTTAGCCGTGTTCTAGAGACTGATTTTCAAAATTAAATAATTTGTTAGCCTTCATAAAACTTACAATCCAGGGTAAGGTATAGGAAGTATACTGCTTTTGCCTCTTGTCAGATGAAACTGTAGCTGAGGAAACTGTCTTCAATTTCACCTGCCAATGAGCTGTCCATGGATGGCTCTTGGTTATCATGTTTGAGATGCCTCTTTATATTTCCTGTACCAAATTGTAATTTTCCCTCTGAGTCATCTCCCAAAACATAGCTGCTGGGATGCACAGAAGGCCTATTTTGATATCATCTTAAATCAGATGGTCTTAACGGTTTTTGGATGGACCTTATGGAGAATTGGTGAAAATAATAACAGTTAACAGTGATGGGGCTCTTACTCTGTGTTAGGGACCATGCCTGGTGCTTTATGTACATTTCTTGTTTAATCTCAAAGCAGCCCTATTGTAGAGGTCCTATTGTTTTCCCCTGAGTCACTGAAAGGCTAAACAACCTTCCCCAGACCTTGTGGTGGGGGAATCTGCATCAGACCCCAGGCTCTTGGCTACCACACTGTTCTTAGAGAAGTATTCATGTGCACAAACACATTTTCATACACGGTTCCAGGGGATATAAACCTCCCTGAAACCTTAGCAATGTATTTAGGAAACTCTAATCTAACTGGATCATAACTGAGAAAGCAGCTGGTTAGAAAACCACCCTACACCTTCCAAAGTCAGAAATCACCAACATGTGGATACTTTCTGCTTCTGCTCCTGAGAAGGGGGAGAAACCAGCCTGTGCTGGTGCTAAGAGTCCTGCGCACCCACACCATCAGCTCACTCAGGGTCGTCGGCCACATCCAGTGACTCTCAGAGGAGGTCCTTGGACCAGCAGCGTCACCACCAACTGGGCTCCAGTAGAAGTAAAGACACTCGGGCCCCACTTCAGAGTTACTGAATCGGAAGGTGAGTTTGCACAAGCCCTGCAGGTGGTTCTGAGGTGTGTGTCCTCCAAGCAGTGCTGTCCAATAGGGCTTTGTGTGGAAAATAAAGACCCTGACACAACAGGTGTGCCCAGTGTGTGATGGTCCAGAGCTGCTCTCATTCCCCACCTCCAGCCGTTGGTACAGGACCAATGGGGCAAGACGTTGGGGAGGTAGAATGAGAAGCACTTGTTGTCTGATAGGATGTCACACCTACTGTGTGCCAGGACCTGTGTGACAGGAACTTGATACCAGGAGAAGAGTGAGGTTCCTTCCCTGAAGGAACTTACGGCCCGGGAAAAGGAACGATGTACAACACATGAGTGAAAACCACGCTGTCTACTTCCCTGGAACTCTGTATGGGGTCCAGAAGTGGAGGACATCGGCTGTCTCTGACAGATCTAGTGTGAGCTGTGATGGTGTTAACTCCGCACTGGGGCTCACAGCTCATACGACTGGCCAGGAACTGTCAGAGCTTTGAGACAACTGGAGGTCGATTTGTTAGGAGTGATATTCAGATCTGAGGTGGGACTAGGCCAAGTGGTGAAAATAATTTCTTATGTAATTTTTCAAAGCTGCACTCTTCAATTGTATGTGTGTGTGTGTGTACACACATGTCCTGAGACCTCTTAGTGTCCCCCATCTACTTTTATTTCTGGCTTCCTGGCTTTGAACACTTGGCCTCACTTCCTGCCGATCCTTTCATCATTTTCACCCCTCAGGGCAGTATTTCTTCTCACTTAGATTTCAGGGTATGTTAAAAGCAAATATAAAAACTAAACCCCAAATGCGTTTGTTCTGTGTCCCTCTACATTACTGCTTGCCTTCTGCCTTTGGACTGTTTTATGTGCCCTCAGGTACATTGTTGGCCCCAGTGCTCACTGAGATTGAGCCCGTCCCAACATCTCAGGGTGGAGATTCTCTTACAGAACTCCAAGGACATGTCTTCCTGAAGAACATTTTATTTGGGTACTTACTCAGCTATTTATTTGTTTACATGTCTGTTCATTTGGGAATAATTTATAGTTGTATGTGTTTTATGCCCTCTTTCCAGAAATATGTGAGAACGTTTACATAAGTACAATTAAACCAGAAAGAGAAATTAACCAGGTGATGTAACTTTAGGCATCGAGTTCTGATCTTTAGGGTCAGAGAGCCCTTGTTGTTTTCAGCTGCCCAGGGAAGTCGGGTGAGAATAAAGACAGAAGAGCAGCGGCCTGGCGCTGTCCCTGGTCCTGCCTTGCCGCTGGCTCGGCCAGGTCCCTTCTGCCCCTTCACTCTGGACTAGATTTGTGCTGCTTGGTTCCTTGCTGTTGCGTGTCACTAACAGCCTACTGACTTCTAACTTCGTGACTTGTCACTGGCTCACCCATTACCTGTCCCTGATTTGGACTCCTGAGGCTACATGGTACATTACCTTATCCAGCCCAGAAGATTCTTGCCCAGCATCCTGGGGTTGGATTCTTTGATTAAGCTGAATATCTAGCAAAAAAAAAAAAAAAAAAAAAAGTCTTTGTAAACGTTTTCTCATTTTCCTTTAAATCCATTTGCAGAGTACTATTCCTTGCAGAGGTCATTTTTGTGAGCTGGTTACTACAGTACATAAAAACATTTTCTTTTATTATGAGTTCAGAATTGGTGCTACATTAGCTTAGATGACCCTTCATATTTCTCATGATATGCAGGGCAAACCTCATCTCTTTTTCCCTAGTGATAGCAGAAATCTTGTTGACAGTCATAATAGAAACTGATTGAGTGTGTTTAAAAATCTAAGGTTCTCAAAAGAGACTTTTAATCTTCTTGTTTACTCAAGAGAGATTAATTTGTTCTACCTTTCTACAACAAGATTCTCTTTCTAGTGCATTTAGCTTCTAGTTTTGTGGGCACAGATATATCTCCCTTTAAGTAACCTTGATATAGAAAAGCCTGGATCTACTTTCTCATTCAATAACAACTTTTCATAATTAAACTAAAATAAATGAATAAATTGTATTGATACAATTATTTAAAAATTATGATTGATGATTAACACAAACTGTAATGAATATGGAGAATGAAGGTGGCTTGATTTGTTGGGGTGGTAGGTAATTGATAATGATTCAATTTTTAAAAATATTCATAAATAACTAGATGATGTGTTCAAATAAAGAGTAATTTTTAAAAGATGAGCTCAGCTACAAAATTCAATTTCCATACTTTTTTGGGAATCTATCTTTTATAAAATATGAAATATAAAAGGCATCTGTGAATGCCTTACAGTATATGACCCTGGCTCAAGAAACAGGTCATACTGAGGCAAGCCAATGAGTTTGCAGGTCATTTAGAGGCTGAGTGGAAAGTTCTTCTTTATAAGTTAGGTGACCCATAAGCAGCATGGTTGATATTGACATTTAATTGAGGTTGCTTATGTAGATTTGGCTTGTAGCTAGAGATTTGATTCGTATAATGATTCATTATCTTTACAACTGATGAGAATAGCCAGTTTTAAGCTTTACTATACATTTTCTAGATAGAAAAAAAGGATCTTTTTAAAACAAATTTAATATAGAACAATAAATGAAATTTTTTTTACTAAAATGTTTTAAAGAAAAAGGTATATAGGCTGGCTGTGGTGGCTCATGCTTGTTATCCTAGCAGTTGGGAGGCCAAGGCAGGTGGATTGCCTGAGCTCTCAGGTTCAAGATCAGCCTGAGCCAGAGCGAGACTACATCTTGAAAAATAGCCAGACATTGTGGCAGGTGCCTGTAGTCCCAGCTTCTTGGCAGGCTGAGGCAAGAGAATTGCTTGAGCCCAAGAGTTTGAGGTTGCTGGGAGCTATGATGCCATGGCGCTCTACCATGGGGTGACAAAGTGAGACTCTGTCTCCCCCCCCCAAAGAAAAAGTTATATAAAGACAATCTAACATATGTTTGGTTAAAATTTATTTGTTTTGTTTTTTCTTTCTTTAAATAGCATTTATGTTTCTGTCTAATATAGTGAATCTCCAGATATCAGTGGGTAGGTGGGTTTAGGAATGTTCCAGAATGTTACGTGGCTTCAGGGTGAGAAAACTAGCAGGGTGTTTATCTGGGCGGTGACAGAAGAGCCTTTGGTGGCTTGTGCCTACTGGGCTTCCAGCTTGGCACAACCTGGTCTGTCCACAGTGCTTTTAAGAGCAGGGACAAGAAGGGGGTGTAGATTATAGAATTGTTAAAAGTTGGTAAACTGTGCCCATACTTTGAACCTGCTGTTCTGAGGGTTTTATTTGAAGGAAAGAAATAATAGAAGGCATTCAAAGATTTGGCTGCCAAATTCATTAATCACATCAGTTTGTAATAATGTCCATTTGGGATCAAAACCTAAATGTCCATTAGGAGAATTGGTTAAATAAATTAGACTATTATAAACGCTGTTAAAAAGTAAGTTATAGATGGAGGATTTCAAACTTTTTTTTTTTAAAAGCAGGAGAGCTCTTTTTCCAAATGAAAATTTGTGAAAATTTCCAAATATATAAAAGAGATAGAAGGCGAGCTGCTCTTGTTGAGTTGAGTCTGGAGCTTCTCCCATCTGATGTCTTCCTTACTCCAGCAGGGACCCTTCAATCACCTTCATCGAGTTTTGTGGAAATCTTAGAGACCCCATTTGAGAGAAATTTTCAGATGGAAATTTACTGACATGGAAATATATTCATGGCCTATTACATTAGAAAACAGATGGAAAACACAGTATAATTTCAATTTTGCCAAAAGCACACATTTTAGTAACACTCATGTATGTTATAATCTTTATCATGTGTGTGTTCATGGCAAATAAAAATGTTTAGGAGTTCTGGAGTAAAGTGTTTTTAAACTCTGGATTATATTTATTTTATTTCTATTTGCTTCTCTATTATTTTAATGTTATGTACTAATCATTTGTTGCTTTATAATAAGAAGATATTTTTGGTTGAATATATATTAATTAATTCCTAGGACCCATAGCTTTGGAATATATAGTATTTGACACAATACAAGTAACTTTTAACTTTTCAAAAGCGGATTCCCAGAAATAGCACTTGGTCTCTCCTTTAGTTATCTATTGCTCCATCATGAATCGACCCGAAACTTAGCTTTTTAAAGTAACAACAATTGATCTTTTTATGCTCTCTCATAGTTTTTGTGGGTCAGAGTTTGGGGAAGGGCTTTGCTGGGTGGTCCTGGCTCAGAGTCTCTTACCCAGCTGCAGTCAGATGAAGGCTGGAGCCACTGAGAGTTGGCCGACCATCTCTCTCTCACTTCGCGTTGACCCAGGGCCTCTTCCTGTGATCTCCCTGTAAGAGTTAGTTCAGACTTTCTCATAGCATGGTGGCAGTCATTGCATGCTGGCTATAGTTTTCAAGAGTGAATGTACCTGTTTTACAAAGTACAAGCTGGGCTTGGGCATCTCCAGAGTCATTTCTACCAGAATTTATTAGTCAGTAAGTCATAGCCCATCAAGATTTAATGGGACCAGCTACATAACTTGTAGGGCCCCATACAAAATGAGAATGAGGGGTCTCTGTTCAAAAATAATTAAGAATTTTAAGACAGTGACAACAAAGCATTAAACCAAGCACAAAGCCCTTGTAAGTACAGGGCCCTGTGTAACTACACAGGTTGCACACCTCTGACGGTGGCCCAGGGGAGGGAACATTACCCTCATCTCTTGATGGGCGGAGTGTCAATGCCATAAGATGAGAGATAATGATGTGATCACTTTGGAAAATAAAATCTACCAAGACTCTGTGACTCACCTCTGATTAATTTGTTGGCTTATATTTTCACTCCCTAGAACCAGAGTTAGCCATTAACTATAAAGGTGAAACTGCAGGTGATAACAGGACTGCATCTTAAAAATCTGTATGGAGAGAGTAGTTGCCTCCCTGCAGAGACTAGAGCAAAAATACCTGTTTCCTATCTGTTATGAGCTGAACCGTGTCTCTTCCCCTAAATTGATAAATTGAAGCTGTAATTCCTCATGTGGCTGCTGTAATTATAGATAGGCCCTTCTGGAAGGTAATTAAGGTTAAATGAGGTCACAAGGGTGTGGCCCTAAACCAATAGGACTGGTGTCTTTACAAGAAAAGGAAGAGACACCGCGAGTGCATGCAAAGAGGAAAGGCCGTGTGAGGACACAGCAACGAGACAGCCAAGAAGAGAAGCCTCAGGAGAAACCAAACCTTCTAGAACCTTGATCTTGGACTTCCAGCCTCCAGAGCTGTGAGATTATAAATTTCTGTTGTTTTAGCCACTCAGTTCTGCTATGGTTTGAACATTTTTGTCTCCTCCAAATTTCACGTTGAAACTTAATCCTAGTGCGATAGTATTCAGAGGTATGGAAGGGAGTTTGCCCCTTTGCCACCCCTTCCATGCCTTCCACTATGGAGGACACCTAGATGGTGCAATTGTGAGGAACAGGCCCTCAGTAGACACTGCACCTGCCAGTGCTTTGATCCTGGACTTCCTGGCCGCTAGAACTGTGGGAAGTAAGTTTCTGTTCTTTATAAATCACACAGTATAAGGTGTTTCGTTACAGCAGCACAGACTAAGACACAGCCCTAGTAGACTAATACAATATCTAAGAGTTACAAATATTTATTTTAGTTTCCCTTTTTAGTATTTTCTCTATTACTCATCCTAACGTGCTCGATATCCCAGGTTCTCTGTCAACTTCCAAGGAAAGCTGGATCTAATAACAAATGCCATGTTTTAATTAATGCCCCTTCTTTAATAACATTCTGATGAATAAATCCTCTATTATTCACTTTTCCTAGAGTATTCCTTGTGTCCAGTAAAGGTTTGTGTCTGTTGTAATAGTGTAGCTCATTTATGAATGTGTATAAAGTAATATTATTGCCTCAGATGGTTTTTGGCCCTTGAGCCTTTGGAACAGGACACTTTCTCTAAACATTGACCCTGAGGATTGACTCCTAAACACATTGCAAAAGCCCTCTTGGGATAACTACCTCAAACACTGTAATGGGTTGAACTGTGCCCCCCACCCTGTGGGTATTTGACCTTATTTTGAAGTAGTAGACATAGTAGTACATACATAGGTAAAATGATGCCTGACTGGAGGGAATTTGGACACTGATGTAGACCCAGGAAGAGAATATCATGTGAAGGTGAAGGCAGGGATCCAGTGATGCAGAAGCCAAGAAATGCCTATGATTGCCAGTAAACCAGCAGAAGCTGGGCAGAAGCACAGAACCGATTCTCCCTTGTGGGTCTCAGGAGTAACCAGCCTTGCTGACTCTGGATCTGGCATTCTAGTGGTCCCAGCTGGGAGACAATGAATTTCTGTTCTTTAAACCACCCAGTCTGCAGTGCATTGTTCTGGCCAACCCTCCCCCCTCTTTCCTGGCATCTGTGCAGTTCTGGGTGGATGATCACAGGGATAAACATGTGCCCATAGCGAGGAAGCTGCCAGATGGCACTGAATCTTAACCCCTTTAAAGTGAAAATTGTCATTCCTTCAAAAAGTTCTGTGAATGTCAATTTATTGGATTTTTCAGGTCCAAGGAATAGGAGATAATTTTCAATAGTAGGACTCTCTTAATACCTTTGATACTAGATAGGTTGTCTCTTCTACCTTCTTTGAGACCCTTCTACCCAAGCATATGTCTTCACTTGTTCCACAGTTGCCAGGGAATTCATGCTCAGTTATTTTTCTACAGAAACCTGATTGAACCTAAATGTATTAGGATAGGCACTTAATTATTCTGATCTAATCATTTGCAGTGTCATCATTACTGAAAGCTGATATTACAATCTTAAAAGTGACATATCTCAGGCAGCAATGTTTAATGCTTTATAATAACAATAATATTGGCTGCATTATGCAGTAATAATGAAAATTACATTTGCGAAATTGTGGTAGTAATAGGACATTCTGAAATGCAAGAATAGAAAAAGCACACTGGAAGAGCAGAACATGTTTTCCAGAACATGTTTTATTCACAGCCTTTTGGCTGCCTGTGCTCCCAGGTTGGAAGGGAAGGAGGGGCTTATGTGCTCCCTCGTGGAAACCCACCCCATCCCCCTACTCCCCCATCCCCCGCTTCCTGATGTAGATCCAGCCAGACAATTCTGATTGAAGTAGGGGATTTTCAGTCACTGGGAGCAAAAGAGGGTGGGGGGGTTGAGATTGAAAATACAGTACTTTTTTGCTCTTTAGAATATAGATTAGCATTTTATAAATGAAAATTTGGTTTCCAAAGAAAACATATATTTGCTATGGTTTAGCCTAATACTTGGGCTGTCTTCGAGTTGCCCACAAGTTCTGAATGAGTTTATTTAAAAAACATGTTTGGATAAAACACAGAATTATATTCCTTATATTTCACTAATATAGCAGGAGGTCAATTTAAAGCTTTAAAGCGATTACCTTCACTCTGCCCTTTTAGTATTTTGATGTATTCCTCACGCAAACTCACAGAAAACCATGATGACAAGAAATCTGTTAGGAACTAAAGAGCTTGTTGGCTACGTGGACTGATAAAACAAATGCTGACTTTGAGTTCTGGACATTTTCTGTACCAATTAGATAATTTTGTAAAGTTTGGATTAAATATTTCTTTTGATAGCCCAATTGCTCTTAATCCAGAAGTATTCCGCTTAAAACTGCCATGATTAAACAAAGCCATGGAAGTGCCAGGGCAGCGGTGATAGGAAAAAGGAGTGAATTGATTTCCTTTGTCTGATTTGCAAGAATTATTTTGGCCCAGTGTTTGTGGAGCCTGCCTTTGTTCGGTTTCTTTCATGAAGTAAGGCTTTTCTTTTTTCACTTTTCTCTTTGATTCTGGGACGGTTGTACCGACAAGCTGGTTTACAAATGTCTCGTCTTTTCTAAGGTTGCTCAGTATTTGGGGAGCGGGTGTTATGAGCACTACTTTTTCCTTGGTAGACCAGAAGGTACTATTCAGGCAAGAGCGTGCAGTCACCTCCCACTGGGCCTCTGGTCATCGGGCAAAGCCTATTTTCTTTCTTTCTTTTTTTTCAGATTACAGAATCTTATTTATTTATTTATTCTTTATTGTTGGGGATTCATTGAGGGTACAAGAAACCATGTTACACTGGTTGCATTTGTTGGGTAAAGTCCCTCTTACAATTGTGTTTTGCCCCCAAAAGGTGTGGCACACACCAAGACCCCACCCCCTGGCTCCTTCCCTCTCTCTGCTCTTCCTTTCCCCACCCCTCCCTCATTCTTTCTCTCTCTGCTCTCCAAGCCTATCTTCTTGTAGCAATTATATGGACGTTCTTTGTACTTTCCCTTC
>CAUYON010191633.1:0-22231 GCA_963573935.1 Arctocebus calabarensis
AAAGAAAGAAAGAAAGAAAAACAGAAAAAAATAATAATAAATTTGCAGACTTTTTTGGGTTTTTTTGTTTTTGTTTTTGTTTTTGCAGTTTTTGGCCGGGGCTAGGTTTGAACCCACCACCTCCCATATGTAGGGCTGGCGCCCTACTCTTTGAGCCACAGGCACCACCTGGAGGGCATATTTTTAAACCACATTATCACTTAACTCTTTCCTTCACTGAGTGCTTATCTTCCAGGATTCAGAGAGCCATAGTTTGGGAAGCATCATGCATACTGCATCATTACCATCATCATCAACACAATAGAATGGCCATATTAATTGCTACCATTTTCTGAGCCGTGTGCCAGGCAGTATGTTATGTGCTTTACATATATTTAATCCTCACAACAACAGTATTAGATAGATACCATTATAATTCCCATTAATAATTAAGGAAATAGCTAAGCACAGTGGCTCACACCTGTAACCTAACAGTCTGGGAAGCTGAGGCAGGTGGATCACCTGAGCTCAGGAGTTTGAGACCAGCCTGAGCAAGACTGACACCCCATCTCTACTAAAAATAGAAAAACTAGCCAGGCCTTGTGGCAGGTGCCTGTAGTCTCCACTACTGGGGAGGCTGAGGCAGGAGGATCCCTGGGGCCCAAGAGTTTGAGATTGCTGGAAGCTATGACACCATGACACTCTACCCAGGGTGACAGAGTGAGACTCTGTCTCCAAAAAATAAAATAAGAAATAGTTGAGGAAATAAAGCCTTGGGGCAGTTAAGTGATTTATTCAATACTAAATAGCTAGTAAGTAAATAAACCACGTTTTAGATCCAGATCTATCTAACTGCAGAGTCCACTGTGTTAACTGCTACTTTACACTGCCTCCCATTGGCCAGTAAAGAAAACTCCACCTGTTCCAGCAACCATGTCAGGGTCCTACCACGGAGTGAAAAAAAAAAAAAGCAAAAAACAAAACACACACACACAACAAACCTTTGAAATAAGAGGTAAAGAAGGTCCAAATCAGAGGATAAGAGGGTGAGAAGTTCCAATATACAAGCATAGTGAAGAATGGAGGCAATGAATAGGAGAAATCTATGCACATCCCCCAGTGTATGCAAATCTATGCAGATATATGCAAATATATGCAGGTGCCCATGCCAATCTACTTCAATGACCAGGCCCTGAAAAGAAAAGAGGGGGGTCAGCTTTTCAGAAGACAATTCCTTTCCAACTCTCCACCCCTGTCGTGAGTCCTCTGGTCACCACCAGACAAAAGGTAAAAGTTAAAAGCCTCTAAAGTTGTACCAAGGGTGACATCCAAACCTATGCTGGAGTTCAGACATGTTAGACCAGGGAGGCTTGGCTTATCCAATTCCCAACAAGTTGTCAGATTCAGCAAATTAGTAAAAATCAGTAAAGAAAAATCCTGTTTGGAAATAAATATCCATTTTCTTGTCCCAAAGATAAATTAGCAAAAACTGAATTGTATATCCATCCATCCAGTGCAATCATTCTCAAACTGCAGTACACATTAGAATCATCCAGAATACTTCTTTAAAGTACACATCCCTGTGCCCTTCCTGAGACCTCAGGTATCAGTGTTTGGGGGTGAGAATCAGCTGGGGTGGGAATCAGCATTTTTAAAAGACATCCCTGATGATTCTGGATCAGGAATTACATGGACCACCTCTTGAGAAAACTAGTATTTAAAAAACACAGGGTATGAGAGCAGACAGACCTGGATCTGAATCTCAGTTTGACATTTACTAGGTGTGTGACCTTGGACTGTCAACAAGGTATCCTCATTTGTAATATGTAGTTAATTTTATTCTCACTCTCCATGGGTGGTTGTGAGGACCAAATGAGATAATTCATTTAAAGAGCTTGGCACAATGCCTGACATACAGTAAAAACTCAGTAAATATTTGGTGTTTTTATAGGATGATCATACCCCGATGAAAAGGGGAAACCAGAGTCTCCCTCACCCAGTATCTAGGCTGGTTCATAAAATGCTAACTTTCACCATTATTAAAATTTAAGTAAATCTTAATCTTTCTTCAGCCTTTCACTGGCTCCTCCCCCTGGGAGGCGACGAAATGGATCTGATTGGTAAATTGGCAAGAGTCTATGGTTCACGGGTCCATTGTTCACTTTGGGGGTGGAGTTTAGGTGTTACCACCTTCCTCCTCCTTCTCCCTCGTTTCCCTTTTCTCCCTACCTCCTCCCTCCTACCTCACCCTGAAGAAGGTCTCAAGTTGTGGACTCAGGGAAGGAATATTACGAAGGCTGATTAGGCCCACAGATCCAAGGCATGTGCTCCAATCCAGATTAGCCAGCTACAGGCTTAACATTTTGATCCTTTCCTGACTCCTACACCTATTAGTTTCTCAATTGGTCCAGTACTCATAGAGCAAAAGGGTGGCTATCTGCCTAAAACCCCACCACCTAGAGTGTGCCTTCTGGGTGACTTTGCACTTCCCCGGTGGGTAAGTTCTCTTGAAATTCATTGCCTAACTTAGCAGGTTCCCAATGAGGCCAATTATTCAGTCCCCATTAACCATGGCAACCATACTCATGCACTAATTTCATGGCTGTCAAGACTTCCTCTCATGGAGCATCCTTTATGTGCTTGAATTATGATGGGGTTTTTTCCATCAATTCTTAATCAAGTGGGTTTGTGTGTGCAAAATCAACAAACAGAATAGCCATCATAAATGATACCTCAGAAAGAGGAGCCCCAGGCTCAGCTCATTAACAATTAATAATTAGATTTTGAAAAAGCTTTCAAAAGCATGTGATACATGTTTATAAACAATACTGCTGTCCAACCAACTCTCAGAAAAACAGCAGCAGCATGGAAGAGTGCAGACTAGGTACCAAGCATCCTTCACATACATTCATTATGGCATTTAATCCCCACAGCAACCCCATTTGCCGATGAGAAGACTGAGACTCAGGGAGGATGACTGACAACAGTGACCTAAGTCTCACACCCAGAAGTCATTTGTCCAGACTTCAAATTTAGGTCTTGTCTCCAAAGTCCCCTTCTTTTTCCATCACATAGAAATGGATGGAAATTATAATGATGCTTCTTTGTAACCCCCTCATTATGTAACCTCCTGTATTTGAGATTATGTCAAGCCAAATCCAAGTTTAAAGCTTAAACTAATAGAATAATTCTCAGCTTGAAATTCTGACTCTTCCCCTTGTTAGCTGTGTGATCTTGGGCAAGTCGCTTAAACTCAAAGTCTCAATTTCCTCAACTGAAAGACAAAAATACTAATTCTACTCCAATTAATTATCTTATGGTAATTACGGGTAGCTGTGAGCATAAAAATACAGTAATGACCATTAAAGTGCTTTGTAATCTATAAGAAATATATGAATACAACTGACTCTTGAACAACATGGGGCACCAACCCCCTACCTGATTGAAAATCCAAGTATAACTTCTTGACTTCCCAAAAACTTACCTTCTAATAGCGTGTTGACTAGAAGCCTTACTGATGACATAAATAGCCAATTAACATGTATTTTGTTTGTTCTATGTACTATATACTGTGGTCATACAATAAAGTAAGCTAGGGAAAAGAATATGGTACTAAGAAAATCATAAAGGAGAGAAATATATATTCACTATTTACTAAATAGTAATGATATGCATCCTCATCATCTTCACAATGAGTAGGCTGAGGAGGAGGAGGAAGAGGAAGGGCTGGTTTAGCTGTCACAGGATGGCAGAGGTGGAAGAAAATCCATGTACACGTGGGCATGTATAGCTCAAACTCATGTTGTCTGAGGGTCAGTTGTGTTATTATTTGACATTATTATTAAAATTATTCTTTGGTGATAGGCAGACTTTTATGAGGGCCCCCAGTGACTCCTGCTTCCTGGTAAGTTCCTATGTAACTTTCCCCTCAAGTGTACATGGAGCTGTGACTTGCTTTTATTTTTTTATTATTAAGTTTTATAGATCGTGAATACATTTATGCATATGTGGGGTACAATGTGTTGATTTTTTTTTTTTTGAGACAGAGCCTCAAGCTGTCACCCTGGGTAGAGTGACAGCAACCTCCAACTCCTGGGCTCAAGTGACTCTCCTGTCTCTGCCTCCCAAGTAGCTGGGACTATAGGCACCTGCCACAACACCCGGCTATTTTTTGGTTGCAGCCGTCATTGTTTGGCAGGCCTGGGCTGGATTCAAACCCACCAGCTCAGGTGTATGTGGCTGGTGCCTTAGCCACTTGAGTGACAGGTGCCGAGCCATGTGTTGATTTTTTTATACAATTTGGCATGCTTACATCAAATCAATTAATATAGCTTTCACCTCATTTACTTGATTATTGTGTTAAGACATTTATGTTCTACACTTGATAGATTTGACTTGTACCCTTTCCATATGCTCCATAGGTGTGGCCCCGCCATTTACCCTCTTTCTATCAAACCTTGCCCCTCCCCTCCCTTCCCACTCTATTTCTCTCCTTCATCCTGGGCTATGGTTGTGTTCAATATTTCATAAGAATGTGTAAGTAAATATAAGTTGATTTCATAGAAGTAACTGAGTACATTGGATACTTTTTCCTCCATTCTTGAGATACTTTACTCAGGAGAATATGCTCCAGGTCCCTCCATGTAAACATAAAAGAGGTAAAGGCTCCATCTTTTTTTAAGGTTGCATAGTATTCCATGGTATACATATACCACAATTTATTAATCCATTCATGGATCGATGGGCACTTGGGCTTCTTCCATAACTTGGCTATTACATATTTAAGCATATTTATAAATATAAATATAATATTTATATTACCAGGGAATAGACTATAGTAAAAATCAGACCGAGGCATTAATCTTAAGTGAAGTAGATTAACAAAGAAGGTTGAATTCACAGTGCTGACCTGTTATCTGTGTTAAAATCAGAACTCCAACAGGGAAGTGAGAAAGCCCTGAGGATATTTGTGTGGGAGCAATTGAAATTATTTGAGCCACAAGATTCTTCCAACCCATAGGCCCCTCCCTCCCCCACTAGAGTAGAGTGGCCTCCCCAAATCTAGACACTATGTGGTGCTCTCATCTGGGGCCAAATTTTTATGAAATGTTTCTTTTTAAGTAAAGCAGTCCCTGAATTCCCTTGCTGCTTCCAAACCAACAGCGAAGGTCATCTTATGAGGAAAGTAACAGCTGAACAGAGATGCGTGGCCTGAATGAGGAGGTATTATCCCTGCTGCAGGTAAAGGACCATTTATCGGGAGTGCTGCAGACTGGCTGATGTGTGCTGATGAAAGCCAGGGTGACATGTCTAAGGAGAGGTTCTTACAGCACTAGGCCCACACAGGCAGAATATAAAATAGAATGATGTCTGCTGAGGTGGCCCCTGCCCAGGGAATTAGAGGCTGCCGCATTCCGTTTCTATTGACGTTCTTTGAATGGTTGTAGCAAGTAAGGCAGAGATGTGGGACTGCACTGGGAAGGCACAGAGGGGGACCCAGGGAGCAGGCATGTTAGAACCTAAGGACGGTGTTCAGAGTAGAGTGCATGGTGGCTGGCTGTGTGATTCCACAGGTTCCCGGTGAGAGTTCTTCCCTAAAGGAATAGAAATTTGTCTGTGATGGGACATGTGCATTGTGGAAAGGCTGGAGTGGCTGGTATGAATTTGGGCTCCTGGTGTCAATGGTGGTGGGGAGGAATACTTCTCAGCGAGAAGTCAGTTGACAGCCCAGGGCCACAGTGGAGAGGAGCATGCACTCGATGGTGACTGGGAGCCTTGGTGGACAGAGATTTATGGTTTTGGCTAATGATCGTGGCCATCTGAGATTGAGATTAGGTGTGTCTCACTTTATAGGACAAGGGAAGATCAAGAACAAGAATGGTAAAGTTAAGCTCGTTCACCACGGTGCCAAATCACAACTCTTTACCTGGTTCCAATTCTTCTCAAACCCAAAGCATATTGAATGAAAGGGAGACTGGCTCCTTTGGGAAGGGACAGTGCAGTTCTGTGGTGTGGCTTAGTAATTATCCTGATTCTTCTGCAAAGGAAACTGTGGCCGTTTTTCATAATAAGTTGCCTTTGTGGAAAAAGCCATACTCAAAAGTTTGAAGGATTGTTGGAGATAGACTCTGAGCTGTTTTGATTCAGGGGACCCAGATCACCCTGAGCCATCACCTCCCTTTGGCATGATCCCCAATAATAATGGGATCTTGGTGCAAGCACATTCCACAGATGTCCAGTGGGTCTGTGGACCAAACCTCAGGCCATTTCCTTGAACCTTGAGTACAACTGAGATGGTTACATGTGGTCAGACAATAAAGTTCGAGAACTCGTCCTAGAAAAAGTGCTAAATATCAGTACAGTCATCCTACAAGCCCTTCCGGTGGGAAGCTATGCCCTGAGCCAGTGTCTGGTCCACCCTCCACAGCACTTTTTCTAGGTTGAGTTTGTGAACTTGATTACCGACCTTGTACCTCACACCCAGCAGAGCATTGATGTTAGGCCTGTGCATGTGGTGGGAGCTGCTGTGCAGGGCAGTGAGGGGGAGCACATAAAAACAGCAAGGCTCTGAGCCTGAGCAGGATGGGAAGTCAGAAATAATGAATTTTAGTTAGAAAAGATTTAGTTATCAATCAGTGCTCCCTTTAAAGGGGCTATGGTGCAATTCATGAGCCCACCCCCTCCAATAACAAATGTACCACAGCATGTGACGCCAGGAGACTATGAGGTTAACTGAAGGGTTACATGAGTGGCATTTGGTGGAGATGGAATCTCTGCTAGAGCAGGTTGTGATAGATCTGGAACTTGGGCTATAGATCTGTAAATTAATTGTTGGCAATACCTGTCAGGAAGGAGCAATGGAAGCAATTCGTATTATGTTCAAAAGACAGCTGCACACATATGAGACCTTGCTTCAGGGATGTGTGACCATTGGCTCTGCCACCCACAGGTGAGATGCTAATAGGGTGGGTTGTCCCCAAATACACATGTCCACCCTATCAGTGAGTTGTTAATAGGCCGTGCTGTCCCCAGACATACATGTCCACTCTACAGATGAGGTGTTTACAGGCTGGGCTGTCCCCAGACACGTGTCCACTCTACAAGTGAAATGCTAATAGACTGGGCTGTCCCAGGTATGCATGTCCACTGTACAAATGAGATGTTAACAGGCTGGACTGTCTCTATACACTCTATAGGTGAGATGCTAACAGGCTAGGCTGTCCCTAGACATTTATATCCACTCTATAGGTGAGACGTTTACAGCCTGGACTATCCCCAGAGACGTGTGTCCACTCTATAAGTGAGACGTTTATAGGCTGGGCTGTCCTCAGACACGTGTGTCCACTCTACAGGTGAGATGTTTACAGGCTGGACTGTCCCCAGACATGCATACCCACTCTATAAGTGAGATGCTAATAGGCTGGGCTGTTCATAGACGCACATGTCCACTGTACTAATGACACATGTTAACCAGACCTCAAATATGCTACTAAGTTGTTCCTGCATTCTTGTTCTCTAATTGAACCCCATTGCTACCTCCCACACTAGTCCTTGATGGATGTCACAATATTAACTCAGAGTCCTCTACTTCCAGTCTTTCCCCTCCCCAGTTGCTCTCAGCAGTGTCTCCCTAGGGGCACCATGCAATGTCTGGAGAGACTTTGATTGTCACATCAGAGGATGCTATGGGCATCCAGTTGGTAGAGGACAGGGCTGCTTCTAACACCCTGTGATACAGAAATCACTCTGAACCCTACACTCTGGCCCACTCAGGGAGCAGGCGGGGCTTGTGGTGGAGCCATGTTACGCCTCTCTTGCCTTCTTACTTCTTGCTGTGAACTCTCCTATCACCAGGGTGGGTTTATTCACATATTGATGTAGCCAATGGACAGCTCCAAGCAAATCTGCACTGTCCCCTTCAAACTTGCCCTTCTCCAGCAAGGGTGACTTAATTCAGTGAAATGGGCTTAGCATGCCATCCAGGCCCACATTTTATCTCTGTTTTAGAGTTGCAGTATAAATCATTGCTTTGATGAATTGCATCACGTTTTAAAAAAAGAAATAAAAATTATAACAACAATATATAGTGGTACATTTTTCAAAGAACACAAAGGAACCTTTGTTCTTTCCTCAGTGAGATGAAACAACAGCTAAAACTGTCAGGAAAACCAATTGCCTTGCCCCTTGATACAACTATTTAATTTTTTAATGAAATTCTCTTTATACAATATAGAAAGATAAATTAGGTTAAAGAAGCCAGCATAATTGTCAAGAGTTGAAAGAAGAATGTTTTACTTTCATTTCCAAGCTGAATATTTCTGGAAACCTTGATCAATATTTGGGCCCTCTTGGACCAAAGCCGACTTGAGCTGACACTGATGCCCTCTTGGAAGAAAAGTTCAGACTAAGCCTTCTGCTTAACTGGAAGTACGTTCCCACAATATTGACTCATCAGAATTCCTTGAGGCAATGACAAAAACTCCACTTATTTAAGCATCTCCAAAATTTTTTCTGAATCTGTATAAACACAGCAATTTCAGTGCCCATTTAGAACACTCACTGCTTGTCAGATTCTCATTATTACATTTAATTTCTGTCTGCTCAGGAATAATGCCTATTTTTTACAAAAACAAAACAGATCCAGAGGTTAAGGCTATGTTCAACACATAGCTGTTAGAGTGGGTTTGGCTAAAATCAGTTCCTCAAGTTCTCTTTCTCCTATGGTAAAATACCCATGGCACAAAGTTTGCAACTTTGACCATCTTTACATGCTCAGTCTCATGTCACTGAGTGTGTCCTTGTCATTGTGTGGCCATCACCGTCCTCCCCTGCTTTCCCATCAGATACTCCTCTTTCATCCAGTGACCTCACTGTCACATTACACGGTATTTCATGACCTGCATTTGTGTCATTGTCCACCAGCCATTAAAAGAAACCCCCCTCCTATCTTCTCTTCTACCTTGTTTATTCACTCTTTTTTTGGTGCTGCAAGGTTGAGTCAAAATAGATATTATCTCTGTGTTCATGAGGCATCATTTGCCTAGAATTAATTCAGAGTAATCAATCATTGCAGATATCAGTTACTCTTAATTTGTAAGATCCTCTTTAAGAACCTGGATGCTCGAGTTTGGGAGACAGAAAATATTCACATCAGTAACTATAGACTTTGTATGGGGATGAGGACTATGAAGGAATGTGAAGGGAATAGGGCAAGAGATTAGCAATTATGGGATGCGATTGAGCAGGGAATAGGGAAACTTCTCTATTGTAGTGACTTTTTTTTTTTTTTACTTTATTTCAGATTAATATGAGGTTACAAATGTTTAGGGTAGTCGTTTTCATTTGTAAGGTGAAGTTCAAGTTGTAGTTGAGCCCTTCACCCAGAACCCTCACATTGTAGTAATGTGCAGAACCCTCACATTGTAGTAATTTTTGAGCTGAGGCCAAAAGAAGCATGAGAGATAGGAGGGTGTGGACGGAGATGTCCTTACTGATACATGATCTGCATGTGCAGAGGCAGGTGGCAGAGACAGAGCCCAGGGAAAGTCACCTCAGGAGCTCTGGGGACACAGCCCAAGGAGCTCCTGGAGAAAGAGCCAAGGGAAAGTCACCTCAGGAGCTCCTGGGACACAGCCAGAGGGAAAATCACCTCAGGAGCTCCTGGGACACAGCCAGAGAGAAAGTCACCTCAGGAGCTCCTGGAGACAGAGCCTGAGGGAAAGTCACCTCAGGAGCTCCTGGGGACACACCCAGAGGGAAAGTCACCTCAGGAGCTCCTGGGGACACACCCAGAGAGAAAGTCACCTCAGGAGCTCCTGGGACACAGGCAGAGGGAAAGTCACCTCAAGAGCTCCTGGAGACAGAGCCTGAGGGAAAGTCACCTCAGGAGCTCCTGGAGACACACCCAGAGGGAAAGTCACCTCAGGAGCTCCTGGGACACAGCCAGAGGGAAAGTCACCTCAGGAGCTCCTAGAGACAGAGCCTGAGGGAAAGTCACCTCAGGAGCTCCTGGGAACACACCCAGAGAGAAAGTCACCTCAGGAGCTCCTGGGACACAGCCAGAGGGAAAGTCACCTCAGGAGCTCCTGGGGACACATCCAGAGAGAAAGTCACCTCAGGAGTTCCTGGGGACACACCCAAAGAGAAAGTCACCTCAGGAGCTCCTGGGACACAGCCAGAGGGAAAATCACCTCAAGAGCTCCTGGGACACACCCAGAGGGAAAGTCACCTCAGGAGCTCCTGGGACACATCCCGAGGTGTCTCAGGACAGCACTAGAAGATTAGTCATTGAGTGTGTGGGGAAGCCATGAATGTTTCTTAAGGAGCAGAATGATGCAATAGATTGATGTTGAAAATGACACTGGCCATTTGTGCAGAACAGACTGCACAGCAGGCAGAGTGGTGCTGGAAGATCGGGGCCATCTCTGGCAGTCGCTTAAGTAAGCAAAGGGAGTGGGAAAATGTAGAAGTCAACACACGTCTAGGAAGTAGTGACATGTTCATGGAGTGTGTTTATGCTGCCCTTATGAGGGCTGTTAGGGCGTAAGACACAACTTCCTAACCATTATTTTTATGATGTTCTGTATGATTACTTTTAGGAATTTCATAGCTTTTTTTGATCATAAAAATCACAGCTTTGTCAAACAGAGAGAAGTTGTTCTGTTTGTTGATTTTTCTTAGGAAATATGATTTCCTTTAAGAGTGTTTTTATTCTTCTGGTCATCTAGAATGGAGAGAGGTTGAATTCCTTTTGGAGCAGTGCTTGTCATTCAAAACCTCCCAATCTAGTCAGCCAGGGAAAAATGCTAACTCATTATCACAGGAATGGGAGCCCCACTAGTACTTTGATTTCCCTCCATAATTTGGCTTTGTACCTTCACCATGTCCCACCTGGGCAGTTTGCAATAGTTTCTGCATAAACTCCTTTGCAACTTGAGAGTGGTTTAACCAAATAGGAGTTCTTTGTGTTTTCTTTTTAATCACATACAAACCAGACATCTAGAAACACATGATGTTACTAGTGCCTCTGCTCAAATGCCACAGTGAGGTCATCACCCCCAGAGTGTCCAAGTTTCTATTATTCTCTGGGTATGGGGCCATTTTTAGCATGAGGCCACAGTTTGGCTGACATTATGTATCTATTTGCCCAGGAGAGTAAAACTAAGAACTTTGCAGATTTCAAAAAAAAGCTGATTTTTGTGTGTGTAATTGGCCAAGATTGCCACCTGGTTTCTCCCTGCCTGATAAGAAGTCTGGGAAGATGTGTTTTTCAGTTTGCCATCCTTTATGGTTAAGGAAAGCTAAGAAAAAGGAGATTGGAATGGTCACTAAAGCAGCCAAACTCCACATTCATCACAACTTCCTAAGTAGTATTTGGGTTTTTTTCCCTGAGTCTTCATCTTCTTAACTTTTCCTAGCCACTCATATTTCTTAATACAATGACAAGTATGATAAAATTAACCTTTGTAAAGCTTTATTTTGACCATAGAATTTCCCATTGACCATAGAAATTAGTGCTTCTTAACCTGGCATTTAAGAATCCTTACAGCTTGTACCCAAAACACATACTTGACAAATGCTGTACTCCAAGTAATGTGGGCATGTGACTGTCTCATGTCCAACGTTTTCCTGATTTATTCCATTTCACACACTCTTAACCTTACACAGAACCCCCCTCACTACTACAATTCATCTCACATGTGAACCCCATGTACCTTCACTGCTGCCAGCTCCCCATCAGTAATTACTCCTCTCTTACAGTCTTCCACACACTGACTCAAATGCCTTGTGCTTGCACCTGTTTTATTAATAATGTTCCATGCCCTTGTGCAAGTGCCTGGGTTGTGAGTAGAGCGGCGTCTTGTCTGGTGTCTGCTGGTCAGCGGCCTCTGCTCACGTGCATTGAGCAGCACAGCACCAAGACACACGCTAGGGGCTGGGGGATGGTGGCCACACAGAAATAATGTCAGACAGGGGACTGTTTTTGTTTGAAAATCTCTTCAGCAGTACCCTGGAGTTTATGTCTATTATCAAGAGAGCAAGAAATCTTTTTTAGGTCTGAATGATTTTCTCCTTACACACCACCAAATCAAGAGAAACAGCTATACTATCCCAGATTATGATAATAATAATTTATTACTATAAATCTTTACCTTTTTAAGGTCCGACCGATTGGACACAAGATCATCATCTCCTATCTACATTGAATTTCCTTTCTCATATAGACTTATTTCCTTAATCATTTACACATTTGTTGGCAAAATTGACTGTAATTACTTATAAAAGCTTCATAGAGCAGAATTTACCCCATGACCTCTTCTTATTATAATTTAATGGTGTGTATTATATGGATTTATATAATTATGTTGGAAAATAGAAGAGAAACAAATCACATACTAATATAACTGTATATGATGATCTGGGAGCTGAGAATACATTTTCTAATTTCTTTATTTGGAGAGGATACCTCCCAAGCAGTCCACTATGATGAACTGAATCATATTTCATTGAAAATGTTTATGATATTTCAGAATAACAATAGCACTTACCATCAAATATTTTCAGACTAGACAGATTTAATTAGGCTGGCCAAGAGCAAGCAAATGAAGAAAAGAACCCCTTGCCTTTCACTTTCTACTTGTTAGTTTCTTTCAAATGTGCCAGTTGGTGTCCAGATTAATTACAGGTGTCTGAAAATAAATAAAAAGATACTATTTACATAATATTAGATTGTGATAAATCATATTATAAATTAGCACAGTGGCAGCAGTATTAAAAAGATACCTAATTTATAAAATGAATTATCTCGAAACAATAATTTTTTGAAATAATCTGGTTAATACTGGTATGTTAACCTCTACTCAACAAACAAAACATTTTCAGTCTTATATTGAAAAGATACACAGTAGTATCTTTAGTCTAAATATTTGCAATTAATACAATTCAAATAAAGGAGATTATCATCTGATTTTGATTTTCTGAAGAACTTGTTATTGGTTTGTTTTATTGGCATTCCCATGTGTGTGGCTTATATAAAGGTTGTAGTGTGTAGTAGAGTTCATAAGCTTCAGAATAAGGTATGCGATTTTGGCATCTATTATTTGTTAGTTTGCGCTAATTACTTAATCTCTCTGAATCTTGGTTTAACTTACAATCACAGCGTGGGTATGAACATTAAAAACAGAAATTACCTATTTACAAATAGAATAGCGTGTGTAATAATTGATGTTTAATAAGTGTTAGGATCCTTTTCACCAGTAAGTCCTGCTTCCAATTCACTAACATTCCTTTAGTTGCTGTCTCAGGGACCCACATAGACCAGCTCTTTAACGCACCCAATGGATCTCATCTGAAGGAAATTCAGATGAGAGATGAGTTTGCATAAAGAACTCAATAATGAAGTCCTGGAAAAGGGGCGCTTGGGGATGGCACAGTGGTAGGATGCCGGTCCCATATACCGGCCCCAGCCAAACTGCAACAACAACAAAAAAATAGCCGGGCATTGTGGCGGGTGCCTGTAGTCCCAGCTACTTGGGAGGCTGAGGCAAGCGAATAGCCTAAGCCCAGGAGTTGGAGGTTGTTGTGAGCTGTGTAACACCACGGCACTCTATGGAGGGTAATAAAGTGAGACAAGAGTCTCACTCTTTTTTTCTAAAAAGAAAAAAAAAGAAAAGAAAAAGGAAAGGGGTTCTTGGCAGGTATTGAATTTACTTACTTCTAAGCAACTGTAGGGTAAATGGTTACAAAATAGAATTTAAATTTAATAAATATCAACAATCTTGAAACTAATAAAAATATATGCAATCATAAAAAAATAGAACTCCGAAAGAGACAAATGTTAATGTTGCCCTTCAACATGTTCCTAATATGGGTTGTTGGGTTGTTTGTTTATATTTTATAACTACTACAATGTCTTTTGAAGAGCATGAATGGTGACACAGCTGCTCTTTCCTATAGTTAAGACTGTTGCTTCTTTAACTAAATCTCCACAAACTGAATAATTGAGTTACTTGCAGTTATTGGATTTGTGTTCCTTACCTACCCAGAGCTCACATTTCCGAATCACAGAGCAGGCTGCATTTCCCTTCCTTGCCTATATTTTGCTTTAGAAAAACTAATATAAAAATATGAAGAAATCTATAATCCTAATATAATATGTTTAAATTTTCTTTTTATATAGAAAAATACTGATCTACAACATTTTTATATAGTTTTCATTATTTTCTTATGATGATGATTTTTCTCAAGGGATCTGATGGTTTCATAGTCATAAATAAAATTCTTTGCCCACATTTCAAATTTCCTATAGATTTTTTTAATACATTATAATGTATTTTAGAGTCTCTCTCTCACTTTCATATAATACTTTTCTCATTTTCTACAGCTCGCTTTCTATACTAAGTTGTATTTCCTTTGGTCACAGTGTGTATACTCATGGCTTTTCATTACAATTTATGACAGAATAAAGAGCAGAACCAATACATTTTTCCTTTACATATAGATATATACTTTTAACATAAAGCTTTATCCATATCATCAGTTTTTTCAAATTTGGTTTTACTTGATTGTAAAATTTCTACACATAAATTCTTCTTAAACTTTACTGTGCTTCTAGATTATTGTTTCATATATATATTATCAATGTTTCATTTTCTATATTGTTGGACTCTAAGTCATATTCAACTCTATATTTTTGTTTTATGATTTTGCTCACTTTTAACTATCTTTTAGACTGAATCTGAGCATGTACAATTTTTACTAAAAATTTTTATTTTACTAAATAATCATCTTCTTTGACAAAGCTTTTTTTCTTTTCAATTGATACCCACCTAGCTGAATTGCATAAATTATGCCCTATTATTACGTGTAACAAGAACATGGTTTCAGCTTTTTTTGGTTGATATTTTATAACTAGCTACAAATTTTTGTTGAACTGTTTCTTATTTATTTATGTTAGTGATATTTTAAAATATATATTACATGAAATTATATTTTGGTGTATAAAATCTTGATCAGTTTTCTATTGAGCAAATATATATTTTTAAATATATGAATTCTATTCAGTTTTTGAAGCCCTTAGTATCATGGTCTTAAGGGTTGCATTTTGATAGTTATGAGCCTACTTTCAATCTAATTTTCATCTCCTTTATTTCTGAAAAGCAGTTTTAATGTATCATTCCTTGACTTTAGCCTTCCAAAATTTTCCTGCTATGTGTTTTGTGTGTGGATTAAAAAAAAAATACCCTGTTTCAAGCATTTTGTACTACCTGAATTTTAAGATTCATATATTTAATCAGTTCTGGAAATAATTTAATATATAATATATAATATATATATGCTAAATTATATATATAGGGCATGATTTTTTTAAACTGATATATATGTATATATTAGTATGAATGTGTTTTTCTTTCAAATATTAAAAAGGTAAAAATGGGCTCAGCATCTGGGGCTTAACAGGCTAAGTCACCAGCCACATACAACTGAGCTGGCGGGTTCGAATCCAGCCTGGGCCCGCCAAATAACAATGACGGCTGCAACCAAAAAAAAAAAAAATGGCTCGGCATTGTGGTGGGTGCCTGTAGTCCCAGCTACTTGGGAGGTGGAGGCGGGCGACTCGCTGGAGCCCAGGAGTTGAATTTTGCTGTGAGCTGTGATGCCACGGCACTCTACCCAGGATGATAGTTTGAGGGTCTGTGTCAAAAAAAAAAAAGTAAAAATGATTTATTTGTAAATTTTGGAACTCATCTCTATTCTCTTTGCTTATGCTTAAACAGGGTACATGTGGCAGAGCAGTGAACCCCTCTCAATGTGTGCCCTCTCAACAGGGGACCTGACCCTCTGGGTTCATTTACTACTTACACAAGGACATTCATAAGTGTCTCTCTCTCAACCAGGTCTCTTATCCAAGCCACAAATCATTGTAACCATCTAGGTCAGCAAATTAAACATATAGAATAATGGATAGATGGTTTTCCATACAAACCTGCTTTACCCATGCTTTCCTGTGTGATGGGCCTCACCCCATACATGCAGCAGCCATGCTCAAAACCTCCTCATTTAAATACATTCTCACGTCACAGGCACTGCTGATCTTAGCAGTTATTCCTCCTGAGTATATACTGAATTTGACTCTGTTCTGTGTCCATGCCAGCAAAATCATTTTTCAAGGCATTCCCTACTTTTCTGGGCTGTGCAATGATCTAACACTTGCCTATGACATGGACATGACCACCCTTTCTGTGGTTTTTGTTTCTGATTTATCTGTATACCTACAGCACACTTTACTACCTACTAACTCCTCAACAAACACTTGTTAAATTCTATGTCTACTTCACTAGAATTGCAGCTCCTGGACTGCAATAAGGCTGGACTCCTGTCTGCTTAATTCATCCTTATACTGCCAGAACTAGAGATGTGCTTATTACTTTAGATGATCTCAGTTGTGTTTGTCTTGACTGAATAAATGTGTAAATGAATATATTCTACTAACTTCCCAAGACTTCTCTACTTTGATTTCAGAATGATGTTTTCAGAGCTAAAATCAGAATTTATTGAACACACCACTCCCTTTATACATACACTCAACCCTGTCTGCTCTCAGAAAACTCACTAATGTGAACTCTGACTGTCCATCCTCTAAAACTCACTAATGTCAACTCTGACGTTCCATCCTCCAAAACTCGCTAACATGAACTCTGATGGTCCGTCCTCTAAAACTCACTAATGTGAACTCTGATGTTCCATCCTTCAAAACTCACTAACGTGAACTCTGACTGTCCATCCTCCAAAATTCACTAACATGAACTCTGATGGTCCGTCCTCTAAAACTCACTAACGTGAACTCTGATGTTCCATCCTTCAAAACTCACTAACGTGAACTCTGACTGTCCATCCTCCAAAATTCACTAACATGAACTCTGATGGTCCATCCTCTAAAACTCACTAACGTGAACTCTGATGTTCCATCCTTCAAAACTCACTAACGTGAACTCTGACTGTCCATCCTCCAGAATTCACTAACATGAACTCTGATGGTCCGTCCTCTAAAACTCACTAATGTCAACTCTGACGATCCGTCCTCTAAAACTCACTAACGTGAACTCTGGGATGTTCCATCCTCCAAAACTCACTAATGTGAACTCTGATGGTCCATCCTCTAAAACTCCCTAATGTAAACTCTGACTGTCCATCCTCCAAAATTCACTAACGTGAACACTGATGTTCCAACCTCCAAAACTCACTAACGTGAACTCTGACGATCTGTCCTCTCTGTGTGCTGTAGTCTGACACCTCGTGCCATGGTCTGTTTCATCAACTGCACCCTCTTTTTCAGGAGGTTGAGACCAGACTAAACAAGAGTGATACCCCATCCTTACTAAAAATAGAAAAAAAAATAAAACTAGCTGGGTGTGGTGGTACATACCTATAGTCCCAGCTACTTGGGAGGCTGAGGCAAGAAGATCACTTAAGCCCAAGAGTTTGAGGTTACTGTGAGCTACAGGGATGCCACAGCACTCTAACCAGGGTGGCAGAGTAAGAGTTAGTCTCAATCAATTAATAAATTAATTAATTATTTAAATATGTTCATGTTTAGATGTACAATCCTTACATTAGGTATAGCCTGATATCTTCAAATATTGAAGTCATGTAAACCTAAGAGAGATATAAAAATGTCATAATTTAAAGCTACTGGGAAGAAATAATTTCAGAAAAAATAAAAGAAAATGGAAAGATTTCCCTGTTTGAGATTGAAAAGTGAACTAAGGCAAAGATGTTGAAACTAAGGCAAAGATTAACTAGCAGCAAAGTGATATTTGTAAGCAATTATGTATCAACCAAAACAAAATGTTGGATAATTCAGCTTCCTTTACAATCTGGCCTCTCTTTATAAGGGCTCTTGGTTACATGGTTATAGCTGTTACCTTATGAATTGTGGCTCAAGCTCTTGAGGATGTTTTTGAAATGTGTTACTGTGGTTATGAGTCATTCCAGTTATTACCAGTATTTCTTCATTTTCAGGAGCTAGGGGAAGATGACTCAGTTAAGCTAATGTAATTGATGTACCACATGGGTGAGGGTTTATCATAATAGGCAACTATTTTCAAATATTATCTTTCTCTGAGTGCCAGTAACCTCTTATTTTCCTAGAATATTGAGGTATTTCATACATATACTTGTTAACCTGAAATTATTTCTGTTTCCAGGAAGACGATATATACTCACCATAGGCCTTGAAACACTTAACCTGTCTGAATCTCTAACCAGGGTTGCTAGTCCAGCTAGAAACCAGTTTCCTCTGTTACATTCCAGTAAGATACACACAACTGTCACGATGGGCTAAGTGCAGGAATCACTGAGATATGCTTTGCTTCCAGAGACCTAGTTAGTCTTTTAATTCTTCTTCTTTATTCTTTCTTTAGATGTCTAGATAGAGGATACCAATAAAAGCTTTCTTTCACACTTAGGGCTTGGGAAAATTATTTATTTCTCATCCAAGAAAATTGCAATGTTAGTTTTTCATCTTCCTTCCCTCCTTCTTTTTTTTCTTTCTTTTGACACAGTCTCATTGTGTCATCCTCGGTAGAGCATCGAAACATCACAGCTCCTAGCAACCTCAAACTCTTAGGCTTAAGTGAATCTCTTGCCTCAGCCTCCCAAGCAGCTGGGATTACAGGTGCCTGACTCAACATCTGGCTATTTTTTGTCGCAGTTGTCACTGTTGTTTAGCTGGCCCACGCCAGGTCTAAACTTCCAGGCTCAGTATATGTGGCCGGCCCTCCAACCACTGAGCTCGGGCACCAAACCAATGTTATATTTTCTTTGTTTTTCTCAATATTTTCTATTTTCTCCTGAATTTGTGGACCATTATTTTATGCTTTTATAGTTCAGAGTGGTAAGAATAACATAATTGTTATTAAAAGCTATCATATATGAAGACAAATCTATCTGGTATTGCTTTATATAAAAGAATTACTCAGGATTATTACAACCATTGCAAGATGAAGGCAGAAATTATTTCTCTCTCTTTCACTCTACAAACGTCATTCCACAAGCACTTCATACTTGCACTGGGTCATTGTGTATCCTGAGGGGGAAGTGGATACACCCAACACATGCTTTAGTTCCTAAGGCACCTGTATGTACTATGTAATGTCACTTTTTGTCCTGAAAACCGGGGATAGGTTGAAAGTGAAATTAGTAATCAGTGGTATTGTATAGCTGAGGAAATATGGAATCTAGTACAGAGAAGACAGTAGTTTTTACTTCAAAGGACTTAAGTAAACAGAATGTATAATTCAGGTCACAGGCTCAGTGACAGAGAAAGCTATATGACATTACAGGAAGACCCAGGAAGAGGAGTCAAACACAAAACCCAGAAAAGCTCAGTGGTCAATGAAGGCTCCGTCAGGAGGAGGCATCGCTGTGTGCCCTGCTTGCTCAAGGGTAATGAGAGCCCATTGGGAGGGAGAAACAACAATAAGCTTGTGAGGGGAGCCACTTCTTCAAGGAACTGGAGAAATTGAGCCTGGTCAAGAGACAGGACTTGGAGAGGGCGCGCTGGCCCCAGGGAGACCAAGCTACCACGTCAGGTGGGTCCGGTGAGGCAGACCCTCCAGCTAAAGGCGAGGCTGCGCAGCAAGGGATTTTTCTCTCCACACTGCAGTGTTTTATCACTCACGCTTTCCATTGTGGGGATAATGGATCGTGTTTTCCCACAGTATACACTTGGTCAGCTGCCACAAGCAGGGGTGGGTCAGCTCAGCATTGTACATGAACCTGTCAGGACCCTCTGCCTCCTGACAAGGATGGCAGGTGCCCAGCTCCAGAGGCAAAGGCCAGTACTTAACAGACACCATGATGTACTTAATAACCCCATAAAATCCTGGGGGAGCCACAGCTTGGAATCACTACTTTTCATATTTATTCTGATACACATAGATTTAGGTGTATGAACATATTTCTTAAACATTTCCATCTCAGATACATCTAGAAGGCATGAAAGTATATGTTTTTGAGTTCTTTTCCCCAAGCCACCTCATTTCTTTTATTTACACAGTCTTTTAAGGTAAAATTAGAAGATACATAATTGCAAATAACTTGTTTTATTGAATAATAAAGCATGACTGTCAATGCTTTCAAAATTATGTTGGAATAAAAACCATAGCAGACCTGCCTGAGCCCTGCAGTGCTCCCCTCCCCTCCTGTTTTCCCTCCCTCCTCCTCTCCCTCCCCTCCCTTTTCCTCTCTCCCTCCCCTCCCCTGCTCTGTGTGAGCAGATAAGGGTGTTGCACAACCAGGACATGGGTGACACCCCTGTTGCCGGAGCAGAGACCCCGACCCCCATGGAGGGGACATGCATACCTGCTTGAGCCACAGCTAGGTGGTCTCCCTACATTGCTCCACGATGTCATTACTTTAGATTTTTTAAATATTTGTAAAAATATGTGCATTTCTATGAAGCAAGTGGGTTATTTCCTTCTTGCTCTGTCTGTTCCAATAGCCTGTTTTCTTAAGTTCAGTCTTTAAGGGGAAAGTACAAAGATCCCAGCAATACCCCTCAGCCTCTGCGTTGCACTCACTGTGGGACAGACATGCCCGGGACGTGCGGGTTTGATGGGACTCGCACCCATGCTGGTGCTACTGGGCACTGCCCTATTTCTCACTTAGAATAATTTTCCTTTTGTATTTCTGGAAAGTGAATTTATTTTTAACTTAATAACTTTGCAACCATTTAGTGTTTTCTTAGGAGGTAGGATGAGTAAACCAAAGCATTTATGGTATGTTCTTCCATTTTTTGATGTCTTCTGCTGTTTCTCTTCTTAGGGTTCTATAATTCTCTCTGTAGAGGTCCTTCACCTCTTTTGTTAGGTCTATTCATAGACATTTCATTTTCTTTGAAGCTGCTCCTACATTTCTTTATAAAAATTCAATTGTTCAAGGTTTGAACAGTGGTAATATTAAATATAAAATGTGTACTCTTGGCTCAGCGCTTGTAGCTCAAGCGGCTAAGGCACCAGCCACAGTCACAAGAGTTGGCGGGTTCGAATCCACCTGGAGCCCACCAAACAACAATGACAACTACAACCAAAAAATAGCCAGGCATTGTGGCAGGCACCTGTAGTCCCAGCTACTTGGGAGACTGAGGCAAGAGAATCACTTAAGCACAAGAGTTTGAGGTTGCTGTGAGCTGTGATGCCACTGTACTCTACCCAGGGCCACAGTTTGAGACTCTGTCTCAAAATATATATACACTTAGCAGCTAGTGGAAACCTCACACTGGTTTCCAGCCTTGTGGAATAAGAGCCACCATGCTAGGAAGAGCCAAGCAAAAGCACATAAAATTCCCCACCAAGACAGTAAATCAAAATCAATACTATAATCTAGAAGTACTCAATCTCTGTGAGTACAAAATTTAAAGAACATAGAAGCGGTCCCATGATAATACCTTTTGACTTTACTATAAACCATGTTGAAAAAGATGAATGACAGCAGATGACAGTGGACGACTGTAACTGCAGTTGCAGCTGCCATTATGGATAAATTATCCTAATTGAACCAGAGCAACACAGACTCTGGACTTAGTACAAAGTCACTGATCTAGCACTTGTGTTCCTCTCAGTCTCCATTTGTAAAGAGATCAAGTGTTTTACTTTTTTGTGGGAAGGCCAACATTGTATTTATTGTTCTAAGGCAGGTCAACTCCTACTCTTCGTCACAATAGAGTCAAAAAGGACCTTATTATATTTACTTTCTCCCGAGCATCATGCTAGTCCACTTCAGATATTGATGAAATCGTTAATTGTCCCTGGTGACAGTTAACTAGTAGTTAAAAGAACTTAAACATTAAAGTCAGAGCTATTTTCATATGCCATCCTTCTCTAGAAGGGAAAATCCTCTGTGACCTTAGGCAATTTATTTAACCTCTTTGAGTTTTAACTTTTTTATGGGAATAACAGTACCTATCTTAAAGACTTATTAAGTTATGAAATGAGATAATATATATTAATATAGTTGAATGGATGATATATTATACTCTATATATGTATATATATTCTGTTAAAGAAATGAAAGCTACTTACATTGATTTTTTTTAATTTTTTATTAAATCATAATTGTGTACATTGGTGCAATCATGGGGCACAATGTGCTAACTTTATATACAATCTGAAATATTTTCATTGAACTATTTAACATAGCCTTCATGGCCTTTTAATCACTATATGAAGACATTTATATTCTACATTTAGTA